>OOFC01048512.1:0-12173 GCA_900323345.1 Pseudochromis fuscus
TAGTATGTGTCATCTTGTACCATGATATAAAAATAAAATCAAAAGCAAAACTCATGACATTTCATAGAGTTTTTGAGATTTAACCCAAAGAGGTGACACAGAGGAGCAGACCTCCAGGAGGATTCAGGTCCTGCAGAAGTTATGGAGAAAAAAAACCCAACAGTGTGAACCTGAAGTAATTCCTGCAGCTGGTGACCATATCAGTATTCCTCCTGAGCAATAAGTTGTGTGCAGAACCACTGCTACTTTTTATACATCTCCTGGAAGTTTTAGAAGTAAGAAAAAGTATAATGTAGTTCCTCTAAGAGAGGACTTGACATTCAACAGTAGCCAATGATACAGAGTGTGCCTGGACTTAGACGGTGCTTGAGGGAATGTATTCCACTACTAGATAATTAGCTGGTGATTGCGTGAAAGCTGATACCAATTCTGCATAATACTCCAATATTTTCTGCATGTTTCATGCAAAATATACCCTTATCTCATATTCTTTCCCCCTTATGGCTCCTAATTTTGACGCTGTGATCAATAGTAATTGACTTAGTGATCGATGTGTCTCTTGAAGTTTTCCATCAGCGCTGCCACCGGTTGTGTCCACAGTATTGTCGGCCAGTGTATGGTTTGCTGGTGGGGATCTGCATGTTAATGCTTATCGCTGCTCCCCTGAGCGGAGTATAGGTGTTTTTTATGTTAATGAACGTCAGGAGAGGAACTCCTGTTGGTCATCCCTGGGTACACACAGGTGTGCACATACACACACTCACACAACACCTGCCCGGCCATGCATGCATGCTCCCTCACACACACACACACACACACACACACACACATGCAGACAGACACTGCACACCCACTGAACCCTTGGATGCATTATTGATAAGCTACTAATTACGCTTGTTGCAATTTCAGCTGACCTTTCCCGGGAACATCCCGGATCATTATAAGCTGAATTCTCTCTTGAAATTGCAAAGGTAATCTACAGTCCAGCTTTCTCATTCTCCTTCTACCACCACCACCACCACCACCCTCGCTTTCCACGATTCACGGCTGGATAAAGACGTGTTCTGGTCCAAAATAGTCGGAGAAATTGTTAAGAAAAAGATTTGGGGACTGAGAGCAAGGCGAGAAAGTGCAAAGAAAGAAAACAGAATAATGAAAACACTCTGCACACTGCTAAGTAAATGTTGAGTTCAGTTTAATAATAACTTTGTACTTTTGCTGTTTTTTCAATAACTTCTGCAAAAAATCCTCCGAGCGACGACTGATTCAGAGAATAATTCACTGTGTTAAAGATTTAAAGCTGCACAATGTTGGGTTATTACACCTGTTTGTAAAAAGTCATAACAGCAAACATCACACTTTAAAATCACAGCAAATATGTTGGTGTCTGCTCGGAGAAGACATCTGCTCATCCTATTTATTACTGAATAATCCTTCCAATATTGAAATCAGATCAATCAAGACGTCTGCAGCAAAGATGGTTTTTCTGGTTTTATATTTCAACACAGCAGCTTAAACAGACCTCGTCCTGCTAATAAATAAAACCCTCCTTCACTGGATGCTCATGTCCTGCAGCAGTCGACCCATCGATGTGGTGTAAAAGTTCCTAAAAGATTTTTTATTAAAATGATTACATGCACAGAGAGGCTACAGTAACACAATGACACTGGTGAGCAGAAACTACAACACACTGTGGGCACGGTCTGTCAAAAAAATAAATAATAATAATAATACCAGTGAGTGTGTTTTTGATGCTAAAGTATAAGAAACAAAAAGTCCTAAGTGCTGCTACTGACTGGGTGTTTTCTGCTATTGCTGTTAATGAATAAATGCATGTGCAGCTACTGTGTATCCTTGACAAAGCGTCCGTATACATATGATAATCTGCCTCCTATCTGAAAGATGCATAAATACAGGAGGATATTAAGCTTGGCTTTTAGAGAAAACTGGAAAATAGCAGATAAAATGTTTGGGAGAAGCTCACAGTGACATTTAGTCAAGGTCGAAAAAACTGTAATGTAAAAAAAACACTGGTATGATCCAGACACACACACATGATGACTGTCTGTCCAGGGGCAATGAGGGAATCCAGGAAACTGCCTCCAAAATGTCAAAACCACCAAGTGAACCTTCCTCAGTCCAGGATCTAACACCTCGATCCTGTGAGTCTCTCTTATTGCCATCACCAGTCCTCTTATTTGTTGCAGATCACATGAGAAACATAATTAGATTCTGCCCCAAGGTGGAAAAAAACAGCTTCAATGTCACTGTGGTGTTTTTTTATTTTTAAGTTTCCATGCTATTCAAAATCCAGGATTAAATGAAAGTTACAGATCTCACTTTTATTCTTTTACTTTTATCCTCCCGCCTCCACAATTTTCCTTTATGTCTGAAACACATAAACACACAGACAACAAAAACTTTTTCTGCAATTCTGCCTGTAAGCAGCAGCAGCCCGCACGCCCAAAGAGTTATTTAGCTCCTCCACTGCAATCAGATTTTGTTGGTGATGGGAGCTGACTCGGAACCAAAATAAATAGATAGAACCGGGGAAAAAGGGCTGGGAACAGCAGTTTGCTGGCAGCACCGCGGACCAGGTGAGCCAATGCAGGCAGCGACGACACCAGCCAAAGGATTAATGGTCTCAGGGGAAGCCAAGGTAAGCCTGCTGCTCCGGCTTGACATCTTTGTACTTGTAAGAGCACAGAAATTAGCCAGGCAATGCAGTGAGTAATGGCCAGGGTGCTTCCATCAGTCCCATTTAACAATGCATGCAAAGCCAACAGAGGAAAATGCAGCGCGAGAACAAAAGTAAATGTTCTCTCTTGGGCTTGTGTGCAGAGCTGCATGGAGCAGTTTATCACATGGCGCCCGGTGCTGGTGAGGCTGCAGACGAGTGGGTCCTGTCTGGGAGATTACATCCATTAAACATCAGTGGGTTTCCTTGATTTTTCTCACGAGCGTCGGTATAACAAGAAAAATAAACAGCGACTGTTTCCCTCCACACATCCTGTAACTTCAGAGTCAGTCAGGAGTGAGGATGATGAAGGTTTCTGACACTAATCATCACATTGCTTTTGAACTTGTCTCATCATGTAATATCATGGAGGAATGATGTTTGAATAACTCTTCTGGGTCTGTACAATCATTTTCTGTAATAATAATAAAAAAACCCTCTAAACCCACTCTCCTGCAGCACAATGTACTCGTCCACTCTGTATCTGACTGTTTGCTGGACTTATCATTTGTCAGCATTGGATCTGACAGGAAGTCAAGTCGACCTCAGAGGAATTAAGGTTTCAACAGCTCTTCTTCACACACCTGATTTTGTCATTATTTTGTTTCTGTGGTTATGAAATAAATTTGGTGATTTCTGGCTCATTTTCTCATCAAAAATGTTTTTTTTAAGCTGTAAATTGGACAAAGTTAACGTGACGTTACCTGTTTTTTTTGAAGCCAGAAGTGACCATATCTGGATATGAAGGGAAGCTCAGTGTTCTTCTTTTTTAACCCTAATATCTACATTTTTTCTTTTCAGGTGGATCACTGATGAAGATGTATCCCTGTAACACCTGAACCACCACATAACTGCCAGAAAATTATAATTTTTTAAAAGTGTTTATTGAACCTTCTGACAAAAAATAAATACAGGTAAGAATAAAAATAAATGCATATATAGCCTAAATAAATAAATATAGATTGATATAGACTGAGAGAGATATTTTTTTTTACCGTATTTTCCAGACTATTGAGCACAATGTCTATAAGCTGCTATTGAATTTATTCAAACAGTTTCATGTGGTCCACTCTGACCGGGTCTGATGTGACGATGCTAAATGTATCGGCGGCACGGAGCTTGCTAGCTTGTAAAAAGCTAACGAGCTTCATGCTGCCGATACATGAGGAACACCGGTGTTTAAGTTCAAAGCGTCGGAAAAAAGTAGCGGCTTATAGTCCAGAAAATATGGTAATTTAATTTTTAATTTTTTCATTAACTCTCAAAAATCTCTCACTGATGATGTAGAGATCTCAAAAACTCATGTATCAAATATGATACATTTGGCATTAAAGGGTTAGGGCGAAAAAATGTTTTGGGAGTTTTTAATGGAGCCAGCATCTAGTGGCCAGTGGTGGTATTGCACTTTTTAGACCCAGTCTATGTTCACATGTCACTGTCTTTCATGTAAATTTCAAGCCTTCAAGTATTTTCCTTCAACAACGGAGTATTCACTATTTTTCCAACTTTCCACATAATCCATAAAAGAGAAACTATGTCTGTTTTCCCAGGTTGACAGACACATCATGATGACAGTGGTTCAGACCTACGTGGATCCCTCCAGATGTTCGGATACTGTATCGTAGACACGTGCTCGCTGTCTCCACTCGGCTCAGCTCAGACTTATGTCTTAGCACCAAATGTCAGTGACTCATACATCAGATGGCTTCACAACATGATCAGGAACAGGATCACCAGATAACAGCAGAGCACCATGGAAATGTCATTTAAATTAAGACGTATACACTCGATTCGTCTGACGCACTAGTTTTATACAATCCATTCAGCAAAATATTCTCTCTGCAATTATTTTAAAACAAAATAAATTATCACATCATGTGTTCAAAAAGTAAAATGAGAAGCACATTGTATTGTTGGGGCAACTCTCTACAACCACAAGAAAACATCGAGTGGTTGAAATGTTCAACTTCAAACAACAGCTGCCAAAGCTTTGCAACAATGTCCACCTAAACCAACATATTCATGGACAATTCTTAACTTCCTGTGCATTTGTTAAATAATTAATAAGATCAAAACCCTAAAAATACACCCAAATAATCCATTCTGTGAAACCTACACTCCTCTGAAAGCACAGGCCAAACTGTTTTTCCTCCCACTCTGGCCACATGGGGCCGAGCCTTTCTTAATCTTTTGTATGAGGCGAGGAGGTCGAGAATACATGATCCTTCTTGGCAGGGATGGGAGAGCGGATCGACGGAGGAATGAAGGGATAAAGGTTGATAGAGGTCTCCCAGCTGTCTAAGACTCCGGTTTGTCCCAGCACACTGGTTCCCACTAATGACCAGAGGCCATGAATTCCTCCGGCTCCCCTGGGACAACAGCTGCTGCCATCCCCAGCTTCTCCACAGGCTTTGAAGGGAACATGGCAGTAGTGGAGCTGGCTACGCTCCTGCCAAGCAGAGCAGCAACTCAGGGATGGGGACAGACAGGCTTGTTGTGCCAGCAGGGTGGCTAAGCCTGCTGAAACCCCATCCAGCCAATTACTCCCTCCGAGTGCCAAGCCAGCGCTCTAATGGAGAAACTGGGGACCGCACGCTGCTAGGTCCTCTCGCAGGTTTACAGGTTTTACAGGTAGGCAGCAACACTCCCACTTCAGGTCAGGGTTTTTTTATTTTTTATTTTTTTCTTCCCATTCTGACAGTTGGGGCTAAATGGGGGAAAAATCTCAGCTTGATTCTCCACAAACCAATTTGTTTAAAATGACAAATTCCTTTTCGAGCTCTTGTTTCTGTCTCCCATCCACTCACACATAGCCCCTGGTTAAGCTTACCCTTTAGACTATTTGCAGAGAGAGAGAAACTGCTTTATAGAAAAGTAGTGAAAATGGCCCGGCTGGAGGGGGTGGACGCCTATGGTTAGACTACCTAATCATTCTGTCCACGTTCCTACTGTTCAGATAAGCAGCACAGTGCCTCCAGTGAGCCTCCCTCCATCGACGGCATACATATACTTTAACACAGCTAATTTGTGCAAGTCTTGCAGCACTTGCACACCATTTAGAGATACACTTCAGATTTCACTAGAGAACCAGTGGACCGTATGGCGGGATGGAGGTCAGAATAAATAGAGCCGCTAGAGCCCAGGAGAAATAAATTTAAAATATGTATTGTTTCAGCAACCATTGTTCTCTGTCAAAGCTGTTGGAGCAGCAATCAGCATTACTGTTTTGCAGCAGCTGGGGGTAAAACATAAAATGGGAATAGTTGGAGTGCGCCACATAAAAAACAAAACTTGGATCTAATTAAGTTGTTTCATGTTAAAGAAACACCTGAGCTTTTCTGAGGCATTTTTTAAAAAATACAATAACCTAAGAGATTACATGAGGAAAATGTGGAATAACAGAGCAGAGAGAATTCATTTGATTACATGTGACAGCTTGTGGACTGCTCCTTTTTCCTCTGTGTTTACAAAACAATTTGTGAGAGTCCACTGAACCAACTTTCCTCTAACAATGTGTTATCAGACAGAGAAAAACAAGAGAGAATCAATAGGACCTGTGGTCATGTATAATTTGCAGGGCCAGCACCTGCCTGCCAACGAATAAAGATTTTTTTTTTTTTTCCTGCGCGTTGCATTCAAGGATATTGGACAATTTTGTTGGAGGTAGGTGGCTATTTTCACCAAATCCTGGCTGCAGGTCAGCCGAAATGATTGAATCTCAGTAAGCTCTGTGGGTGCACACAGCAGCGTCCCCATGTAAACAGGAGGCTTGAATGTGTTCTTCACACTCGTATGCGTGTTATGTTTATATCCGTGCACAGGCTCAGCTGAGACATGCTGACAAACTGCACCTTGCACAAGTCACAGCCAAACCACACTGGCTGCAAAATAAATCTTTTTAATTGCACAGAGAGCAGTGTGCGATTTTAGACATTTTTTTGCTGTGCAGAATCTTCTCCTAACCGTGCACAATGTGATCGTGTGTGTGTGTGTGTGAGTGTGTGTGTGTGTGTGTCAGGGCTTTGGCAGGCTGCGAGACTGCCTTGGCTGGTCGGAGAGCTCTTCTCCCTGAACCAGCTGGGCCCTCCTGCCTCCCTCCAAAGCAGTCAGTGCAGACCACATGGTCTCACCCCACTCTGAAAGGTGCCATTCAGCTTCACACAGCTAGACACGCACAGCTACACACACACACACACACACACACACACACACGTTGGGGGCACACATGTATAGTGTAAACCCGAGCACTGACCTATCCAAGGAAAACCTCCTGCTGTCCACACACAGCAAACTAACCTGTTCAGCCGAGGCGTCCATTCACATTTATATATAACGAGCAGCAGAGAAACGAGCAGGTACGTAATCAAACATACAGGATTACACCAGTATGAATAATATTAGTAATAACCCAGACATCACATGTGCTGCAAGTAAATTCTAAGGTGGCAGTTTAACTGTGTCTCTTGTAAATATTTCATTGCATGAATACAATTTGCATTAAATCATTTATTTTGATGGTACGCCTTATTTCCTGAATATATTCTGGGTCTAAATATGATAGTTTTACTGCTGCTGCTTTGTGTATATTCTGTAATAATACATGTTAATCACTAATTTCTCTCCTCTAGTTTCCATAAAGGTTTCTCCAATCAAATAAAACAAAACAACGGGATATATAATAATAGATAGAAAACAAAATAACTTTAATGTTGTTACTGTTGATTCCTCCTCTTTGATCCTTTGATATTATTTAGTATCGTTAACGGTGTTTTACCAAACTGACAAACTGTATCCTCAGAGGTCTTTCACTGAAGTGGATGGAGATGGAGACGGGAGGAGGAGGAGGAGGTGGTGGTGGTGGTGTAGGAGAGCAAGATATTGGGAGGTCCAGGTCACATGGTGGGCCCCAGGACCTTGTGGTGGAGGTAGCGCACTTCCCCTGAGCTACACTTACCCTTTAGCTGCAGCCAGGCAGCCAGGCTGAGTGGACAGAGGCAGGTGGGGGTGTATAAGGCGCAGAGGGAACGACGGAGAAAGCGAGACGAGCGAGCTGGAGAGAGAAATGTTGCATTGAATCCTAATGTCAGATCAGAGCCGAGCTGAACGCCGAGGAGATCTCTCCTGCCAGCAGCGCACGAATATGCATCTGTATCAAGGGTAAAATATTGTGATCTTTGATTATTCCCTCTTTCACCTTTCATTAATGTCATGGAGATAGAAGGCGAGGCAGCTTGACATGCACACACCAGCACAGAAAGGATTTCACAGACACACCGGTGAGATAGCGCCGGATCCTGACAGCAGCCTTTGTTTCCTCTGTACTGTTGCTGTACATTACTTCTCTGCAGTTGTAGGTCACATTCATTTCATACTGAGATGAAGCTCTGTGTTGACTGTTTGCAGCTTTTTATGTTCTGTTTGGGCTCATGTGATAAGAATGGAAATAGGCAATTTGCCCCATCATGTGCAAAAGACAAAGGCAGAGTCGTACATAAATTACTAGATACTCAGCATAATGTGTGATGTGACTGGTTAAATTCAAGCAAAGGAAAATGGAAAATAAGCATCAGTGCTGTATCATTATATTATATATGGCAAATAAAGAAGTGAAGTGAGCTCCTCTGTGATGCATCACAACTGGAAAATTCTTTTACGCTAAGAAATTTATGTTGAAAATGATAAAATTAGATCAAGATGCAGTGTGGTTAAACAGCATTACATCATGAGGTGAGGAGGGGGGGGGTAGGTAGCAAATTTTTAATTGCACTTTGTTTATTATAATGAAATCAAATTGTAAAGTCCTGTTTCAATGTCGTGCAGAGATCCCATTTCTCCAGATAAATAATTCAGATTGTACATCCTGGCAGGCCAAGAATAGTTTCCTAAAATAACAGGAGGCAGGAGGGATGGAGGAAGGTGGGCAGCGGGAAAGTACAGCGAAGGAGTTGACAGCCAGCGAGTTGGGGACTTCAGCATCCCTCAGCATCCCTCAGCATCCTTCAGCATCCCTCAGCATCCCTCAGCATCCCTCAGCATCCCTCAGCATCCCTCAGCATCTCAGCCTCCAGTCCCTCCTTGACCCACGAGAGGAGCATCTCCTGATACTGCTCGCCGTCATTACTCCCACCATGCAGCCAAAAGACGCCGTCCTCCTGTCTCAACACGTCCCTCCTGCCACCAGCTGCTTCCCTTTCTGTCGGATTGGACTCGTTAAACTGCAGTAGATTAGGAGACCCTTTCAGATTAGGATGCTGAAATCTCCCCTTCCTGCAGCAGCGGTGCCTCCAGCTTTCATTTTAACATTCAGGAATCAATCCCTGCTTTCAATCCAGTGTATTAGGTTGATGTGCTCCAGCAGTCCAGGCAGGCAGCTGTCCAGGGCTGTACCTTTCCCTAAAGCATATTGTGCCTGCGCTGCTCCCCGATTCCCTGATAACATTAATGCCAGGCAGATGTCCCTGAACAAGTCCAGACATTTTCTTAATATTAGACTTGTACACTGGCCTCTTTTCTTGGCCCCTACAGAGTTTCTTGAAAATCTCCCTTGGCTTTTAAGAGCAACACAATATTGACCCACAATATCTTCCACATCAACAACAGCCAAGCCGTTCCCTTCCCTAATGGTGGGAAAATCAATAGGTAACGAATGGGCTTATTTATATTTCAAGCAATGATGTGTCATGTTTTGGTTTTTGTGACAAGTTTATTGCCGTGGGGGGGTGTGCAAAATAATCACAATAATTAAAAAGATATCTGTGGATCTCTATCAGCTGTCGTCATTGTACAGCACAACATCTGTAGATGGGGATCTCTTCCTTATCGCCACACTGTTCCACCTCTGTCATTAGTCCAACGCAGTGGGAGCTAATCTGGGATGAAAAGACAGTTTGTCCCTCAGATCTTACACAATAACTCCGTCTACGATCAAAGTGCTCTTTGAGGTTCAGATTCCACAAAATTGGTTCAAGTGTCAGGTTCCTGCAGCAAAGGTAGAGCAGTCATATTAAGGCTTCTCATCTCTCTGCTTATTCCCCAATGCAACCTAAGCTGCCTTTGTATTCAGGGATGTTCTTTATGTTTACTGCAAGGAGGCAATCAGGACGGCCTGTGTTTGGACCTGGGCACAAGCTCCTGAGAGCTGAAGTGTCTGGGGCGATGCTTAAGAACTTCTTTGTTCGGAGTCTTATTCGCCAGTCATCCTTGACAATGCCAGTTTGCCTGATAGACTCATCAATGAGACGGGGGCCAGGGGAAAAGTCAACAGAGTAAAAAAATAAAAGGAGAATAAAGGGAAGAAAGAGGAAAACCAAGTGCACATCAGGGGATAGTGTAAACCTGGTACAAACATCAGTGCAGGATCTAAGGGATTTAGTGAGAGAATAAGGAGGAATATACAATGTTTTTATTACAAAAAAAAAAAGGAAGGAAATACAATCTCGCATTATGAGTTACCATGAACCACGGCGAGGCCAGGGCAGCCGGAGCATGACCGCATCAACACTCCAGGCAGCTGCACCGTAATAATGGAGCAGTCAGGAATACGCACAAACACACAGAATAGTTATGAATAATGTTAAAACACCTTCTTCCTTCATGCACCAAAGCAAAGGTTACCCCAATCATCTTCTCGGCTGCTGCGGTTTTACAGCCCCAGAATGACGGCTTCTCTCTCCATTACCTCTGCACTCGTTTGACTGGCAGATGGGTGGAAAGAGGGTGGATGGAGAGTGGGCGGGTGGGTAATCATGGGTCTGTGTGTCACGGTGCGTGCACGCTGGCGGCGCTATTTGTCGTTTCAGCAGGTGAGACGGGAGAGGCAGGTGAGACGTGGCCGGGCCTAATTTAAAAGCCTCTTTACGGTGCCCACTGAACCAACGTTGGCATTCCCTAATGGTGCATCACAGGCACGTCATCCCGCGATATCCCCCCTCGTCCTGCGTCCTTGTCTGGTGTCATCGTTTTAATAGATGCCGGAGCTAAAGTCACCGGCAACACGGGCATAACAAAGCATCAACGAATTTCATGCAGATTGCAGATTCCCCTAAACACTGTATTTTTGTGACCTGCAGCAGTGCTAAGCTCTCTTTAATCCACTGCCTCCATATCTGTGCCTGCATCATTTGGTTGGAGCAGGTGTCCTTTCCAGTCCAGTGGTAGCATGGCACAGTGATTTAAGTGAAGTGACTGACAGTGAGAGAGACAGAGGGTGATATGAGAGGCTAATGGAGTTAATATACTGAGATGGCGAGATAGAGGAAAGGAGTGATTGGAGGGACAGACATGGAGAGCGAGCTGAGTTACAGGTACTGTAATGAATACAGATCTAATTTTACAGCTGATTGTTTTCTCGCGAACTTTGTTTCTCAAACTTTCTGCCGCCGCCGTTGCATCTGGCGTGTCGTTCGCCGCGCCTAAATGTCCTCCAAAATCCATTACTGCCATCATACAAGCATCTAATGTGTACAATTTTGATTTAGATTAAAAAAATACTCAAATATATGAGCTGACATTTTCATTTATCTAGAAGTGGCATATTGTTATATTCAATTTTCCCACACAAAGTGCTCCTCCAACACTTGCTGAGTGAAATGGTAGTGATGTACAATTAGAGTGCCAGGACTGAACATATTTGGAGGCTCTGATACTGACTGGAAAGCCACTGAGGTACACAAAGCTCTTGTTGTCTTGTCTCTTTCTTTGTCATCATGTTTGTCTTTTTTCCCCATATCACTCACACTCTCTTCATATCCTGAGTCAGTGGACATGAAGGTCACACTCTGACCGTAATAAAACTATGACAACACATCTGGATAAAGAAACATCTGTGTCTTCATAGAAAAACAACAAGAATATCTGCATTTACAAGTACGACGGGTGGGACTGGATTAAAAGAATTAATCTAATTGATGTGAGGATTTGTAATTACCGTATTTTCCGCAATATAAGCTCCACCTAGAAGCCTTTAATTTTTTTAAAAACCGACAGTGCGCCTTATATATGAATCAATATTGGTTAATTATGGCTACCGTAGTCAGGGGGCGTCGCCAAAGTAACGGTAAAAACGGTAAAGGGGAATCCCAGTCCCACACCACTTGTGTTTAAAGACCCCAAAATGGCATGAATGCACTAACTAGGTGATAAAAAGCTGCACTACCTGTTGTACCTTGCCGAGATAATACGTTACCTCAGAGAAAAAAATCAAACAGCTGTTCATGTAGCTTTGAACTGTGACAAATGGAGTTGGAAATACATTGTTTTCAACGAAGGCGGCGCACATACTGGTAAGAGCTACCGGTACGTACGGTACCGTATTGTGAATGCACTAGCTTGTTTTGGGAGCTACTTATCTGACTGTTTTGTTGACATTCCCTTTAACGCAGCTTCATCTAGATGGATGGATAACACAACCCCAGCCACTACAGTAGTTTCTATTCTA
>OOFC01048514.1:0-12406 GCA_900323345.1 Pseudochromis fuscus
AATTTTCCTTTTCTTGTGTTTAGTTTTTTTGTTTGCAATGATTGATTGATTGATTGATTGTTGGCTATTTTTTTTTTTATGTCAGGTCCAGCACACTTTCTCAACCACCTGTCTCTATTCTGACATTTTGTGCATGTGTTTGCAGTCGAAGACGAGCATCCATCAACTCTCTCGCCCAAAAAAAAGCAGCGCAATGGAGGGATGCGAAACTCACCCAACTGCTCGCCCAAAATGATGAGGTAAGAGACGTTGATTTTATTCTCCTTCCAGCCTTCAAACGGGGGGAGTGAGAGGAAGTCAGATAGGGAGGGAGGGAGGGATGTGTCTGAGAGATACTTCAGAGGCGGATGCTGCTGATGGTGAGATGGTGGGAGTTTGGATGGATAGGAGGGGGCAAATTAGGGGTGGCAGAAGAAGGAGGTAAGAAACTCTGTGAGAGAAAAAGAGAGGAGAAGTGCCCTGTTAAGCTCTGGCTGTTTAGGATGGCATGCTGTCAGCTGTTAATGACAGAGCTGAAATAATATTTCAGTCATGAAAAGCGGCTGTGAGGAGCCGTTTGAAAACTCCTCTGGCTTTAAAGTCCCAGCTGTCACCTCCTCCGGTCTGGTCCACATGTACTACTTAAACAATGCTGGCACTAATGACACCAGCAACCAATCAGAGGGACCTGCATGGTTACTTTGCCCTCAGGCTACTCCTCTATTGTGGGAACCCCTGTGAGTACTGTTTCTGGTACTTAAGGCCATATGCGAGATGTATCATCACAATCAAATATGAATTCAAATATTACCTTCCTTTTATCCTGTCCCGTGGAATTAAATTGCTGTTAATTGATTTTGAAAGATAAAAGGGGTAGATTTTGTGCTCCTCTGGCTGCGAGGCGGGGTTAGACACACGACAGCGTGGTAAATACAGGGAGGCCGAGCTGAGCGGATTGGGACGGCAGGATAAAGGCGCCGTGGTGAAGATCTAACAGGACAGAAACACACATAGCTACATCACCCGTCTCTTAATGAGAGCGAGCGTTACGGCCGTCATCTTTATGATTTTACAGCAGCAAAATCTAAAGAGAAACTTGTGTGTCTTTTGTCTCACACACATTTGTCATTGTTAGGATTTATATGGTAGAAAAAGCTGCACTGCAGTGGAAACTCAATTATCTAAATGATTTTAGGGGGAAATAAATCTAAATCTTATTTTCTGTATGGAATTTAAAAAACAAACAGCAGAATCTTTTAGTCTTCTAAATCAAGCAATATTTAAATGACTAATATAGTTTAATTCTGGTCATTTTGCTGTCTGTTTTCCATTATTATTGTACTGTGTGTGTGTTTTCCTTACATTCTGGTTGAGTTCTTTGTATGGTAGTCCTGCTAGGTTCCCTTAGGCAGCAATCCTCCTACTGCACTGGCATGCCTGTGTGATTTTGTCCAGTATACTTGTCGGCCTCCCCCTCAGTTCTCAACAAAACAAGGACTTAATAAGCCTTCACACTTGCCAAACCATTAGCTCAACACAGAGTCATACCCTTCAGTCTAGTTTGTAACGGAGCATCATTTTAGATGCCCTTGCTCAGAGGGAAAAAAAAAAAATCTGCTACAAAAACAACTAGACATTGGCACATTTCCAGCTAACTGCTTGTTTAAAAGGCTGTTTAGTTTGCCTAACTTAAAGCACAAAACCTTTTCTTCCCTTCCTTTTCTGCTTAGGAGATGGTCCCCGTTTGCCATGTAATATATGCATCTTTGCTTTGATCTCACAGTGATAATAATCCTTGCGAGTTATTTACTCAGTTTTGAAAACGCTTCAAAGCGGTGTCAAAGTTTTCTTTGCTTTAGGGGTGCTTCTGTATTCTGCTGGCTCTTGGGTACTGGGATGACAGGTCCTCTGTTATAGGTGTAGATTTTTTTCCTAGTCTTAGCCTTTAGCAGAACATCAAATTACCCATCATAGTCCACAGCCCCCCTTCACAGCTGCCCCTGTCAACATATAACACCATATATATTAAACAGTTGTGCTTTACAAGGTGGATTTTATGCACAATGAAAAGTGATTGTTTGAGGTAGCCTTAGGGATACTTTATTCTACAAGCAAGAAAGGGGAAAACACAGTAGAGAGCTAGCAAGAGAGCGAACATACGTATCAAGTATGGTTTTTACAGGACTTGCAGCCTGAAGGCCTTTGTAAATAAATAATGATCAACAGATTGGCTGTGGGCTTTTGAAAAGCATGCCTTTGTCAGTTTGCATGATGGGGAAAATTTTCAAAGCAAGAGGCTGCCTTCGTAGTCTTGCGGAGAGGGATTGGGGGAGCACGCCCATCCCCAGCTTGTGACTGCAGAGTGATACACTGGAATAACTCAACTCTGTTTGAAATATATACTGAGGGAGTTAGAAAGAAAGAGAGGAGGTGAGGCACTGGAGTGAGACATGCTGTAAGGGAAATACTCTTTGTCCTGTATAAAAGTGCATCTGATAAAAAGCTGTATCTCATTCTGGGAACATATTTGGCTTGAAATTTGATGAGCTGTAAATATATTTCATTTAGAAATTTATATTTTTGCAGGGAAAAATTCAAGTGTTGCAAAATAGATATGTACTTCCATGTGTTTATTCATTTCTTGTGTATTTCTTGGTGACACTTAAATGGGCATGCTGTTAATTTAGTAGTAGCCGATTCAACGTGTCACAGTGATAATGAGCTGTATTGCCACCGTGGCGTCAACGCCGTTCCCACAAACACTTTTGACGGGTCATGACTGACAACACACATCCAATTGCAGAGGATGTCACAGTATCATCCACAGCTGATATCCCTTGGGCGTGGCCCTGTAGCACAGACGTCATGTCTGCTCTCCCCGAGCCTCGTGGTAGGTTCAATCCGAGACAAGGAGAGGGAAGAGGGAGGAGGAGGTGTGTGGAGCCTGTGACAGGCTGCCAGTCACACCGCTGACAGCTCTGTGAAAGATAGCTGTCTTGGCAGAGAGAGGTGGAGCGGCAGCCTGCCTGCATGCGCCAGTCAGCCCCTGTGTGGAGGCGAGCAGAGCTGAGCAGATTGAAGTGACGGGGGGCTCCGTGGAGTTGATTGGCGCAACACGCGGCTCTGGATGAAAGATTCAGGCTGAGTGTAAAAACACTAAATGCTGTCAGTGTTATTATCACCTGCTCTAACTGATAGAGGGAAGAGAGGGAAAAGAGGTGGAGAGAGAAGGTGGCTAATTGACAGATTTCTTTTTCTTTTTTTTTAAGTTTTACTTTTCCTGCGATGGCATGCTATCCAAATGCAGGTTGAAGGAAGAGACAACATCAAAGCCTTGTCAGTGAATGACAGTGTTGATAGAGGATAGAGAGAGTGATAGTGAGAGAGATGTATGTCAAATTCCTGAGATGTTTTCCCCCATATTACTTACATGTCTATCTTTCTGCATTTAAGAGTCTGCATGGTGCTGCTTTAACCAGTGATTTTGTTAATTGGGTTAAACTGTAAATAAATTACATTTGCACTGCTGTTAAATAAGCAGTGTTCATTATTTCAACTTCTTTATTATCTGACTCATTTTTTGATGGACTTTTCTGGATTGTGTTTAGAGGAACTGTGAGAACATGTCTTGTAGAATAAGTGCAAGAACAGGAGAGTCGGTATAACAGGACTGACAGGAGCCCTTTCATGGTCAGTGTTACACTGGATAAAACTCAGCAGCCCACTGCTGTGGATTAGCCTGTTTGGTTGTGACATGCTGTTGAAACATTAATGGCCATCAGTTGAGAAAGCAAAATGTGATTGGGCAAATTCCTGAAATATTTAAAGTGTGAGCCTGTTGGAGCTTTTACTATTTGCGCCACATGGCGTCAAGAACTGGAAGAGAGGGTAAAAGCTGGTAATTGGCCTTGTGTTGTCATGCCATTCAGTCAGTAGCACTCAAGTAATGCTGTTCTCCTCTGTACCACTGTGAGCAACGGGGTCTTTGAGTTTTCTGCTGCTTTGACATCAAGGACAAGGAGGAAGAGAGGAATGATATTATAGGACCCTACAGCATGCAGAGCAGCAAAAAGTTTAACACTCCGACAATGAGATGGACTTTTAATATGTTGAATGAGTAGACGGTGTAGATGTTAAGGCAAGGCAAGGCTGCTGTCACAAAATGTGGGTCTAACACAAATACATATCGTCTGTTTTTCAGTCGACACGACCCCCTTCTTATTCCTGGAAATGAACAAATTGAGAACATGGACATGAACGTGAAGAGGTATGACTCGACAGGGATGTTTCACTGGTGCCCTTCAAAAGACATCGAAAAAGTCATCCTGGTAAGTGGGGCAAGAGTTTGTGAGTGTTATCCAGTAAAAAAAATATATAAAAAATAAATAAAAATAAATAAAAAAAGGAGTTAAAGTAAGTATGCTCAGGAGCAAACATTTCCCCTCACTACTGCATCAGCACAATCACGTACTAATATGTATTGAAATTTCTCTCACTGCCTCTCTGTTGTTTCAAGGTGAGTTTTTTTTTTTATATATATATATCCACCAAGGATATGTGAACAGCTTTTTAACACTCCACGCATGAGTTTGCTGAGATGTATTAACAAGGCAGTTTGTAAGCATTTAGAATATTTATTTGGGTAGGTCTAACCCTATCCAAATCAAATGTAAAGTACAACACTATTATCTACTGTATATACTAAAATATAACATATTTATTGCTCACTGACCTCATTGCTCTTGAAAGATGTAACTTTGTTAACTCTCACTTAGGTCGAGGATACTCCTGCATAAGCTGGACTAAAAAATGTGACTTACCCGACAGTACTCATTTGAAGCTCTGACTTCTACCTCATGTTTCACATAAACAAAGACAGAAATGTAGTTTTCTGCTATCACAGTAGTGTTTAGTTTACTTAACATGTGCCTAAATTTGCAATCAAAGGCACATGAGGCTGGTGTGACAGGCGACAGATCTTGAAAGCAGGGCGTTGCATTGTTTTATTTTTAACATGACATTAATGGAGGAGCTTTGTGTATTTATATATTTCTTATGTGTGTCAGTGTCCCAGTCATACATACTTATGTGTGTATGTGCCTTAAGTCTTACAAACTGCATTTTTCAGCCTGTCTGGATTTATTGCCCTTTTAAAAGAAACATGTTTTTTTCATTGTTGTTGTTGTTCGATACAATTACTCTTTCTGACCATCCAATAAACTGCTTATAAACAGAATAGTGGTTAACCAAACTGTTGTTGAACTGTTACAGTGTGATGTATAAATGTATGACTAAATGCTTGGTTAACAAACTATTAAATGTGGATTTATAACAGTTTATAAAATAGTTTGAAGCATTTGTAGAATCTAGACGGTCACGTGCACATTACCCAGTCTTCTGTTAACGGCTCATTTCTACTCTGTAAACCTGTGTCGCTGTGTGTCTGTTTTTCTGTTGCACTTCTTCTCATTCCTTCCTCTGCTCTCCTCCCCCTTTCCTGTGTCCCTGTTTTCCCCGCAGACCCGGAGTGAAGCCTCCATGACAGTGCTGAGCGGCCATGTGGTGGTCTGTATATTTGGGGATGTCACGTCCGCTTTAGTGGGGCTGCGAAACCTGGTGATGCCTTTAAGAGCCAGCAACTTCCATTACCATGAGCTAAAGCCTATAGTTTTTGTGGGCTCGCTGGATTACCTTCGGAGAGAGTGGGAAACTTTACACAACTTCCCCAAGGTTTCCATATTACCTGTGAGTGCACTAGTTCACTGGCACAAGAAACAAAACCAGAATCTCTCTGTTCAACTGTTTACACACACACAGGAATCTGGAGAGGGGATGTCATTTTGGTTTGATCACACATTACTCAATTGAATGATCACTCCATGAGAGCTCAGTGCAACCCCCGCCCCCATCCAGAGCAGTGACACATCCTGCATATCCAAAGTGGAGTTTATGAGCGTTGCAGCTGCAGTGCCCATCACAGATGGCGTGGCTCGCTGCCTTAGAGCTTGTTAGGCCTGGCTTGACTGATGATCAGAGGAGAATCCCGAACACAGCCCACAGCACAGGCTAGCCTTTAGATTAGTCCATGTCTCTGAATCTCCAATGCCCAGTTAGATCAGTGGAATGTCATCGCCTCAAAACACGAATACTTGTTAACTAATTTCCCAAAGCTCCACTCCGCTCACTTCTTAAATTTGTTTTTCTCTCCCCCATGTCTGTCTGTTCTCTGTGTTTTGCTTTCTCTCTCGCTGCCTTGCTCTTTCTCTGTGTTCTCCTCACCCTGAAGGGTACACCATTAAGTCGGGCAGATTTAAGGGCTGTCAACATCAACCTCTGCGACATGTGCGTAATACTGTCAGCCAATCAGAACAATATCGAAGATGCCTCACTGCAGGATAAGGAATGCATCTTGGCATCACTCAACATCAAATCTATGCAGTTTGATGACAGCATTGGGGTCTTACAGGCTAATTCCCAAGGTAAGAAGCGTCCTATTAGACTCCGTGTACACTGCTGCCCAAAGGGGACAGGTTATGACAGGGAGAGAAGACAGTAGTCAAAAATGGAAAAAGAAGAGAGGAAAAGACTGGAGGGAGATGAGAAGGCCACACAGGAGAGATGGATGTCTGCTAACTGCTCTTAATCGAAATTCTCTGCAAGTCTGCTCCTCTCTGCATCTAGATACTGATGTTACTGTAACTCTTAAAGATGTGCACACACAAAACACTGTGTTGATTGCTTCATCAAGCTTTTGAAGAGTGTTTACTTCACGTAATTTTCTGATGATTTCAGCCTTGTCCCTGGCAATTAGATGCTGCTAAGCCTCTTTGATAATACTTTTTAATGATGTAATCAACATGACTGTGTCATTTGATGTTGTTCCCCCTGATCTGGAGTCTGGCAGATCGTCTGGAACAGATTGTTGATGTTTGCAGACAAACATACGAACCTGGCATCCCATCAGGCCTCATCATCATTAAGCAGCTAGTACAAATCACCAGGCAGGCCAATTCAGCTGCTCCTCATTAGTCACAACAAAACAGCGACACATGCACGCACACACTTTCTTGTCTGAATACATGTGCACGTGTTTGTGCGCATAACACACGCAGATGTCTGTGCCAAGGCAATCTATCCACAGACGTCCACAAACAGGTAATCCTCAGTTTATGATTAGCTTGAAAGGCATGGCATGCCTTGAGCTCAGCATTATTTAGTGCCACCACAGTGACTGTTGTAAATACAAATCAAAGTTGAAGGTTCAAGAGGCCATTATTTTTTAGTGCACAGCACTTCCACATGTTTTAGGAGAATGCCAATGCTGTTATTTCTCCAGCCTTGAGTGAGTGATATGCTGTCAATAGCAGTGCCACCAAGGAACAATAAGCAGGGGTAAATCTGAGAGCATGCCGCTCCAGGGAGCAGTGCTCACAGAAGGCCGCTCCAGTACCGAAGTCCGCTGGCCTACATCTCCCTCCTCAGATCGATGGATGGAGCCTAGTGTTATCAATAATTGGGTCCTTACATTAACCACCCTTTTAAGAAAACACACATACACAGTGACGTGTAGTCATGCGTACACAAGAAAACGCACGCACATGCCCAGACACTGCTGTTGTATCATAGGAGTTGCTATGGGAATTCCTTCCTCCGAGCAATGCTCCCATACAGACACTGTCTGTGGAATTTAGAAGGTGCAAATGAATAAGTAAACATGCGCTTTCCTGGGGGAGAGCTTCTCACGGCTGCTGTAGCATGTAGTCAACCGCAGAGCATAGCTGTGCCCGCGGGGCTACAGGGGTAAGGGGGTATGTAACCCAGATCTTACTTGTCTATTGTACATTGTAGCTGAACAGACTAAGTTACAGCCTTACAGAGGCAACAGCCAGCCCCAAGCAGCGCCACTGTGTGCGATCAGGCTGTTTTCTGAATTCTCTGTTTCAGGCCTTAAATTTTGTTGAGTTAGTTTTATAAAATGTCAACATATTTACAGGTTAATGAGGATCCAACAACACAAATAATGTATTGTAATTAACAGAATTCAATAAACATCTGTTATCATTTAATGTACAAGGAGGACTTAAAGTTTAATTGTTTAAAGAGAGAATTTTTTTTTTTTTTTTTTTTTCAAAAGTTGTGTAGGTGAATGTTTAATGTTAGAATTAAATAATGGCATGGACTCAAAAGCAGTTTAGGACAATGGGGCAGATAAACACATTTTTGCTCTTCTGTTTTTGCAGTGCTCTGTAAAAAACATACAGCTTTCTGTTTGGGGCTCACCAGCTCAGATTGCATTGCAACTTTTGAGCTGTTTGTAACCTAACAGGTTCTGAAAGCAGCTCAGCAGCGGGTCTCATGTATCTCTGTTCTTACCAACATCACTTTCTGGTGTATGCACTGAGCAGAGCGGAAGCTGTTCTTCCACATCTCTGCACCGTCTTCATGTTCACTATGATACAATAAGAGCAGCGTTTTAGAGGCAGAATCCAAAAACTTGCTGTCACTCTCCAGTGGAGAAAACATCATCCTTTATGGACATCAACAAAATGATGTTTGCACTATCTGAGCCTGTGCTCCCAGGTTGACACGCAGTGTCAAACCTCTGCTTTTTCCTAGTTCAATAATTGGTGTAACAAAAGTCATGATTATCCATGCTTCAGTTCAGTGTGTGCTTCCTGCTGTGTACTAAACTATTTGGTGTCTTTTCTGTTACAAAGGGCTGAAAGATCTCTTTTGTAATGTAAGCAGCTCATTGAGTTTCTTGACAGGAAAGGCACACACACACTCGCACACACAGAATTTGCAATCCTTTTAAAACTTTGTGACCTGAATATATTCCCTGCATTATGTTTCCTTGGTGGTGGCACTATAAGCTGACATTTTGCTGTAGTCAGCACTAAATGATGGATGTCAAAACACAGTTGATGCATTATGCATATAGCATTACAGATTTAAGGTGTTTACTTGTCACTTTGAGGAAATGCAAAAATGTGAAGTCATGTGAATTCATACTCCTGTCACTTGCACTTGTATTTCATGGTTCTGTGCCACACCATTTCCGATAAAAGGTTTTCAGGATCCACTTCACCAATTTTATCGTAACAAAATGAACAACATATAAAATTTATGTCTGCCCGCTGATGGAGGGACGTGAATGCTAAATATGTCTTAGCTGACCCCTAAAAGCACAGTATCCATATTGCAGTTTTTAGGCAGGTGCTTTGTTCACTTAGCCTTCCTCTCTTCTTCCTCTCTGTTTTTTTCCTGTCAATCCACACCATTTAATGATACAGAACATCAACAACTTCATGCTGAGCGAGCTGACATGCACTATGTGTAATTGTACTGATACTGTTTTAGGTCATATCCTCATACTTGGGATAGTTTTAATGGACCTGGACATTTTTATTTGATATATTTTTCTTTGTCTAGAAAACAATGCGAGTAAGAGTACTACCCCACAAAGCCAAGAAAAAAAGAAACAAAGAAATTAAAAATGAGGCTTAAGCCTGGAGTCTAGCACAGAACAATTATTATACCATAGACATTTAGCATTTCTGGGAGATGGCATGTCATGATAGAAAAACAAACTAATGGCGCATTTACACTGGTACCTACTCACTTCGCTTTGCCTCGGATCGCTCGGGATCGGCCCCCCTCGGTTGCATTTACATTGCAGAGGATCGTCCCTCCTCCGTGTAGCTGGCCGTCAATCGTGAAGTCATCTTTTACGCGATTCTTTTGTTTCTGACCGCGCCGTTTTCTCATTGGCAACTAATGACAGAAAGGTTTGCACCTCGTCCTGAGTCCATGGAGGAGGATTTCTAACAGATGGCATTTCTCTTTTTGTTGTTATTTTAAACACGTCTGCACGGTTTGCCGAAGATTTAAAAATTGCGTGTTTGCAGGGAAAGATTACGTGCCGTGCAGTGATGATTCCGTCCAATAGATTTTAGTACCTGCTCCGACCTGACCGGGTACTTTTTTTGGAACCGCAGGAGAGGAGGTACAAAAAGTTGTATCAGGTACCAAGTTCCAGGTACTTTTTTGCCAGTGTAAATGCGACAAAACCGAAGCAATGCGAGTAGGTACCAGTGTAAATGCGCCATTAGTATCTGTTTTATTTACCATATTTTCTGGACTATTGAGTGCACCTGTCTATAAGCCACTATTGAATTTATTCGAACAGTTTCATGTGGTCCACTCTGACCGGGTCCGATGTGACGACGCTAAACGTATCGGCGGCATGGAGCTTGCTTGCTTGTAAAAAGCCAACGAGCTTCATGCCGCCGATACATGAGAAATACCGGTGTTTAAGTTCAAAGCGTCGGAAAAAGTAGCGGCTTATAGTCCGGAAAATACGGTACATATGTTCTGCAACAAAAAAAGGTATCACATATTTTACTAGAGCTCCAGATGCCACCCCCATTATATTATTTCCCGCTGTATTCTGTAGCTTATGTCTTTGTTTCCTGCTGTGTTCAGGTTTCACGCCTCCTGGAATGGACAGGTCATCTCCAGACAGCAGTCCAGTACATGGCTTTGTGCGTCAGGCTTCCGTCACCACCGGATCCAACATCCCCATCATCACAGAACTAGGTAATACTGTTTCCATCCACCTCAAATGCAAACATTGCATGCCATACCCGATAACCTCAGATCAGCTCATTATTCATTTCCGGACATAGACGCACAGAGCCGATAATTCAAGATTTCATTCTGCTGCCAAAAGTTCCAACTCATTCAAGGTCGGACGGACTAAGGAATGCACGGTGTGGAATTTTTGTCCATTTTCATGATGATGGTAGCTTTGCCCAACTCAAGTTCATATTCGTATGTGAATTATTATTGGATCTTGCTGGTTGTTGTCAAATGGTGACTCAAGTTGAAGATGTCAGACGGGCACTTTTAGGACAAAAAGCGACGTCTCCTGCAATTTGTCCACTAATGGACAAGAGAAACTCAGCCCAGTGGAGAGGGTGAGAGAGGGAGGGAAAAAAAAAGGAAAGGTCGCAGAAAAAAAGTGCCTTGGTTGCAAAATGGGTCCATTTATTAATAACAATGCCAGTGGTTGTATTCCCACTGGTGATGGGGACTCATGAAACTTTCAGATCTCTGAGGAGCCTTCTAAAGCACCAGAGACCAGCTACTCTGTCTCCCCTGACCCAATTAGGGAGCAATGGAGCATGAGGCCAGCTAAGAAAAGGCCAGAAAGAGAAAGGAGCCACCTAATGTTACTTGTAACCGGGCCAGCCATTACCTGAATGGAGGCTCTCCCATTACACCGCTGACCGCATATGTAATCATCAAAACTAGATAGTCCACGTTGGAGTCATTGGTTTCTGTCCCCGGACTTAAATGCTAGCAGCTCCGGTGTTGTGCCTCTGCATGCTCTTTGCTAACAAATTTCGCAGCTGCAGCAATACTAGATGTGATAACATTGTCCCTCAGTAAAGGAAGGAGTAGGAGCGCACACAAGAGAGAGTGGCTGCATGTCTCACTGGAACCATAGACTGTAATTACATTGTCATATGTTCAGGTGACGGTGCCAAGAGAAGATTAAAGTTGAAACACAAAAACACGCCTCATCTGAGTTGCATGATCAATTTCGTTTGCATGGCGTGTGAAGTAGGTGCACTTATGGATAAGACCTTGTTTATCCCTTTCACTGTTTTACCATGAAGTAATTTATTGTTGTTGTAGTGGTATAGCGCCGTGCCAGCTGTGGTTTTGTATCTACCGTGCGCTCTAATCCGGGGCGCTTTACTTTTAGACGCCGGACAACCATGAATGTTTCAGAGTAATTCCACGAGTTGACACGAGTAGCCCGAGACAGCGAAATGCCTTCGTTGCAGTCTTTGAAACTGTTTCAATAACAACGCCATTTCTCCCCCTCTCTGCACTGTCTCATCACCATTAGCTAAACCTGGCAAACTACTGCCATTGGTTTCACTCAGTCAGGAAAAAAAAAGTGGAACCAGCATACAAATGATAACAGAGCTGGGTAAGCTGAGCCTTTGTCCTCTGCTGCCGTTCGTTCCCTTGCTCCGCTGCTCCGCTCCTCATCAGCTTGTCTTGATTTATCTGGCTGCAGTCAAGGCCTTTGCTGCTCCCATGGCTTCACTTTGAACACATTTTTATTCTTCGTTCTGGTTGAAATTGACTGTCTTGTTTTGGCCTTTTTTTTTTTCTTTTTTTTTTAATGATTTTTTTTTTCTTTTTGGGGTATTTTTTTTTCCTCCAGTTGCGTTTGCAGAGCATCGCTAGGCCTTTGATCATGCTCGGTCTGTCCTTGTGGCTGTTTTCATAGCAACACCCCCACGGCCCCTCACCACCTCTCCCCTCCTCCTCCAAACACACTCACATACTCAGCCAACCCACCCTCCCTTTCCCCTCATCTCCCCCCCTCACCAGACCCCCCCCCTTC
>OOFC01048515.1:0-14778 GCA_900323345.1 Pseudochromis fuscus
ATCGGCCTCTTCTGATCTCAGACAGGAGCCAAAATGGGGTAGAGTACACAGCCTTTCCAAACACTGCCTGTCACCGCCGCAGCCTGCGAGCTGTTTACACACATTTTAACTTTCTCCTCCTCTCTTCTTCTCTTGGTTTTTTTAACGAGGAAGTCTTCGGGTCGCTAGCAATAACAAAAGTTCAAATCCCCATTAGCTAGCATGGGTTCGCTTGCAGATGTGTGTGTGAGTGTGTGCGCGCGTGTGTGTGTGTGTGTTACGGCAACGTCAGCTTACACAAGCAAGCAGGCTAGCAGACATGAATTAGCATGCTAAAGTTAGCCCCGTGGAGCTGGCTTGGCTCGGCTCGGCTTGGCGCAGCAAGAAGTCTCCACTCATGAGGGTTCACATCAGGGGCATGTGTCCTTAAAATCCTCCTAAGAACACACAGCCTCACTCAACTTTACGTGTGTTTCTTATTAAAATGTGTTCAGATGTGCACCGATATTAGCTTGATAGCGTGCTAATGTTGTATTTGAATGGTTTTTGGGGCTAAACGGTTAAAACTGTTTCCACGCTGCGTGACGATACCTGTCACTGACACACTCAGCGTGGGCATGTGGAGACTACATGCTGCTGCTTCACCATCACTGTCTGCCACTTTACTATTGCCTCATCAATGTTATTTTAATGCATAGTAACTATATATACATGTAATCCTCTTTCATATTTATAATATGCTTGTGAATAAGAATTGCGTCTACACACACACGCACACGCGCGCACACGCACATTGTGCAGAATAATAACACTGCCACAACTATTACAATTGTAGTCATTATAATTTCCTAGTTAAAAGTGGTTTACCATAATTGTTTTAAGCCAGGGGTGTCAAACTCATTTTAGTTCAGGGGCCACATACAGCTCGATTTGATCTCTAGTGTGCGGGCCAGTAAAATAATAACATAATAACCTCTAAATAACAATAATAACTACAGTTATTTCCTTTGTTTTAGTGCAAAGAAGAACAAGTACATTATGAAAATGTACATTAAATGAACCATCCTTTTACTTAACATTTTATAAACTGGAAATTTCTTAAGAAAATGCACGAGTTATATTCATTGATCATTTGTTTATCTGCAAAGGCACAAAACATTAAGCCACAGGTATCTGGAGCTGAAAATTATAGTATTTAACTTTATGATTAAAGCACATTGTATAGCTGTGATATTACACACATCTCCACATCTGTGTCGTAATCCTGACCATTTGAACTGACTCACCACACCATACAAAATAAAGTGGGATCTGTTCAAGAGCAAAGTTATCCCCCTGCCTTGTAAATGTTTAAAATGTAGACATAAAACATATATAAAAGTTGTGGCAAATTGCAGTAAATATCTTTTGTGTAAGTTTCACACTTTGACAATTAATCCTGCGGGCCAGATTGGACACTCTGGCGGCCCATGGGCTGTATGTTTGACACTCCTGTTGTAAGCACTGTGTGGTCCCAGGAAACTTCCAAACAACGACCCCTGACCCTGCCACTTCCAGCCTGTTGATTATAGTTTGATAATGCTGTTACTTAAACAGATTTACATAAAGATACTACAGCCACTACCTTTTCTGTGTGTGTGTGTGTGCAGGCGCTTCACGCTGTATGTGTGTGTGTGTGTGTATCTACAATATCCTGGTGCGCTATATATAGCCCCTAACAGAGTTTGCAACTTGATCCGAATTGTCTTTCAGGGGCTACAGTACACTGCGTGTGTGTTTCTTTCCACTGGAAGTGAAATATCTCCCTCAGATCAGAGCATCATTTTTGTGTTAGAAAAGGACAATCCACACTTCACCTAATATAGGCCTGTATCCAGGCTTGTTTTGTGCTCTTTTTTTTTTTATGTTTTTAGTCCTGAGGGGGTTCTTGTAAATGAGGTTTTAGAGGATGAGGAAGGAAACTTTGTGCAAGGCAATTAATAAGGTATGTTAGGACTCAATACACTAAATATAATTTCTGTTCTCAGTGAAAAGTGCCGTGGTTATTTGGATAAGTGTTAATCAAGTGATAGAAAAAGCTGATGAAGCAATCTGACTGTATCATGAAGGCCATTATTTATTTTATTCATTTTTTAATAATTGAACAGCATGCATGTATTGATTGACATATACTAAGCGTGAATGAACAGTAGCACGTGGCGGGCGCCGCATGTCCGCGCAAACTGCTCCAGTGCAAGCGGACACAGATTTGGTGAGCTGCTGACAAAGTGTTTCTTATCTGGCGAGGTGATCTGAGAACTTTGGGGTGAGTTACAGGCAGCAGCGCTAAGGTGAGCTATGAAAGAATAATGTGATATTGAGAACGTTTCCACACGACAGAATATACTTCGACACTTAGGACTCTATAGGGCTCAGGGGGAAAAAAAAAAAAAAAAAAGAGTAGCTGGCTTCTGTTTAATCCCTGAAGAGAAAGTATTTAGGCAAAGCATTTTATAACACCTGCATTGTGGTTCATATTAATATCTCTGTGCTGCTGGGTTTCTGTGTGCTTATCTTTTGCATGTTTTGCATACAGTCGTGTCAGTGGAAAGTCTAAAAACTCTCAGATGACCTCAACACTTTTACTCACACACAGAGCAGCACATTCAGGCCTTTTATCTTTAGTTTGTTGGGTCAGGTGAAAACAACGCCATTTGAACTCTGCACCACACAACCACAGTGAGACCTGTGACACAGTGAGTGTGCAGGTGTTGGTCCTTTTCCAAGCAAGCTGAGGTGCTGCTCTATAGAAGTGGGAATGTAATCTGAGTCCTCTCTGAGATACTGTACACCGTTTCATGTAAGAAAGCAGATGTTCACGGCGGACGTTCACATCTGTTTTTCTCTCGTTTCAGCTCGGAAAGCCTCGTGGAAGTTAATTTAATTTCAGTGGATGTGTGTATTAAACAAACGTACTCATAATTGCTGTACATTATAATAACCTATCCAGTTTGATGAAGAGTACAGTAGTAACTTCTGGCGAGTTGCGTGATAACTGGGCGGGCCTTGACGTAGTTGCCGTAGTGACATCCTAACACAGATGGTCAGCAGGACGGTTTGGAGACGCATCCTGAATACAGGTGTGTCCATCACTTGAAACGAATTTTCAAACCAAATCTGAACAAGCTATTTCTCACTGTGTAGCTTCCACATGCTGAGCCCATATGATGTCACAGCATTTCAACCAATCAGAAGAATCCTCCCAATTTTCAGACTGTATCATGGGGTTTTCTATTCCTTTTCTTTCTAGTATGAAACCCATCATTTGTAAGAAAATTAATCAAAGTGAACTTTCTAGATATAAAACCAGCTGTGGGCGGGATCACATTGAGCCCACATTCCTCCTTTCACTTGAACTCTGTCAGATCTAACTATTATTATAAATTGGCCTGGATGATGTGGGGGTGATTTCCCACCTTGAGTCCAGTAATTACAAGTGTGCTTATTTAATCCAGGTGACTTTTCTCTCATCACTCCTTCATGCTGGGTTTCTCATATCTCCACTGCACTCACAGTTACAACCATCTGCACTCGGGTTCGGTTAATTTTAGGGCAGATTCGTTTAGTTATGCTTGGACTGAAGTTTTTGGTCATTGTTTATGGTGAATTCAGTGTTGTTTTGGGAACGAGATGCCGTGTACAACCCGCAGTGCTCCCCAGAGGAACAACAGTCAGATGTGAAACTACAGTGTATGATAAAACCATTTGGGGAGTGCATCTCTGAACCCATTTTAAATTATAATACTCCTTAAGCTATGGAAAAACATTGCGCCTGGTTGCACAGACTGGGAAATGTGTGTTCAGCTTGACACTGAATGGCTTCTGTCCATCAGTCTTCGGTTTTCCAGCTGCTTCTGTGCCGTAATGCTGCCTTCTGTCTGTACCGAGGCTCCAGTTTAGTCTTCTTTCTGTTTTTTTCTTGCTCCAGTTGGCTTTCTTCCCAGAATGTGTTGGAAAGGATACAACCCTTGACCCTCTGTACAAAATGAGCCCAGTACTTCCCTATCCCTGAGCCGAGGCAAAAACCACGAATTAGGTGCCTGCAGGCCTCTTACCACTTCATTTCCAACCTGTTGAGGAGATCTTTATCACTGTTTGTCTGGAATAGCCAGCAGAGCCTGTGTAATTTGCTCACATTTCCATGCCTGCAGTGAAATCTGCCCCAGTCCAGACCACATGTGCGCAATGGTGTGCATGTGTGATATCCTCACTGACTCCCTCAGAAGTGGCTTCACTGAATCAGTTAAGTTTTCTCTTCTCTCCCTCATCTGCCTTACTTCTTTTTTTTTTCTGGTATGTTTCATAATGGTGTAAAAAGAGAGAGGTACATCTCAGGTCATCTCTCTCTGTTGTCACTGTTCACTGAGGCCTGTTACATCAAAAGACAGCAATGCTACATGCAGAGGTTGGGTAATAAATAATCCAACACGTAAGAAGAGAGAGAGAGAGGCCGGGACTTAAATGAACATGTCCCAAAATTATCACAGGTAGAGAAGGGAGGACTTGTACAGTAATTCTGAACAAGAACAAGGAATTTAATCTTTATTAGATAAAATCTAAATATTTTCAAAATGGGAAATGCTGGAAAGTTACTGGTGTCTCAGCTTTGATAAGCATAATGCACTTTTATTACCGTATTTTCCGCACTATAAGCTCCACCTAAAAGCATTTAATTCTCTGAAAAACTGACAGTGCACCTTATAATCCGATGCACCTTATCTATGGATCAACATTGGTTAATTATGGCTACCATAGTCAGGGGGCATCGCCGTATTAACAGCGGTAAAAACAGTAAAGGGGAATTCCAGTCCCACACCACTTGTGTGTATAAAGACCCTAAAATGACATGAATGCAGTAACTACGTGATAAAAAGTTGCACTACCTGTTGTACCTTGCTGTTGGTAAAAGATAAAACTATGTCACTGACGTTACCTCGGAGAAAAAATAAACCAGCTGTTCATGTAGCTTTGAACTGTGACAAATGGAGTGTGGAAATGGCGCAAATACCGGTAAGAGCTACCGGTACGTACGGTACTGTATTGTGAATGCACTAGCTTGTTTTGGGAGTGAACGGAGTTGTCAGAACGTTGGTTTGTTTTCTATTAATAAAGTTTGACTGACTGACTTATCTGACTGTTTTGTTGACATTCACTTTAGTGCAGCTTCATATAGATGGATGATAACACAACCCCAGACACTACAGTAGTTTCTATTGCATGCGCTTTATAATCCGATGCGCCTGATAGTGCAGAAAATACGGTAGTAATTGGGACATACATACATGCAGAGGTTGGTAGCTGATACACTGAGATCCCAGAGGAGCATTTTCAGGCATATTTGATCATTTATGAAAAAGTTGTGAGTTTTTGTGACAGACCATTTCAAGCAATCCAAGAAAACCTATCTATTTGCTGATTGGTTGAAGTGCTCTGACATCACATGGTACGTCTAAAATGACAGCCTCTGTGAAATCATTCATAATGGGAGAATTCTTACTTTCAGAGATGGATATTTTAGTTGTTTGAGGTCTTTATTTTTTTATCATTCCCATAAATCATTAGCTTATATCATAATCTATCTTCAAACTGTATTCTGACCTTTGATTTTCTACTCCTGTAAAGTGTAATGAGTGCTGTCTTTGCTCATGCTATTTTAATTTAAAGGCTTGTAAAGGCTGTTATTTTTTTCTGTTTATTCTAAGAGGCTTACAAATTATTTTCAAGCATTTCCCTCTCAGTAGGTTGAAGGACTGTGGCTCTGATACTGTACATACAAAATGATTTACCTTGGTGGTTATAACATGACCTGCAGCATCCATCCCTCAGACCTCAGCTGGCTCCATGCAGCACTCAGTCGATCAGATTAAACCTTCGGCACAATGGATACAAAGCTGGCACAGACACTGGCATCCAGGACTGATGACACGCATCATTTATGAATACAAGAGTGGGTTCTGTGCAGGACTGAGCCAACACTTCACCTCCCACCCGTCCACCCTCCCTCACCCCCCCTGACTTCTAGTGGGAGACTAATAACGTAGTAGGACCACACAAACAAGCAAACTGTGGTTCATATTGTTGTGATTATGTAATGGCTCAGCATGGTAGTTTTTAATTCCACCCAGTACAAGTCGGCCCCATTTGGAGCAAAGAGGAAAACTGAATTAACCAGTCACAAAGCAAAGTGGAGACTAAGTGGGACAGATTTCTTAATAGTATTTGCATTTTTATGATATCACAGTGCAGGCAGAGGTCAGGCAGTAACATCACGAATAGACAGAATAGCTGCTTATTGCTATTTGTACAGGACAGTACATTAGCATACATATTTCATACTTGTAAATAGTTCTATGCCTTACTATTTTTATACATTTCTTTTCTGAATTTTACTTTATTTTTCTGTCATCTTTTTGTGAAAGGAGAACTCACAACTAATAATTTAATCGTCTGGTGTAAGTGCTGTTACCACACATATGAGAAATAAATCTCTTGAATCTTGAAGTCTTTGAATTTTTAGACAGATATTTAGTTAGTTTTATGGATTTTATGCATATTGAGTAAACACTGGGCTCAGCTGCATTACCTTTTCACAGCCTTTAACCACTTTTCCTGGTCTGTGTGTGACTGGAGTCATGGAAACAGTTTAGTTGCCTAGATGTTGAGGGTATTTGTCGGACGCCAGCTGGAAAACTTGTCTTTTTACTCCATCTAAAGACAAAAGAGCCTTTAAAATTGGATACTGGAAAAAAAAGCTTCTTTAAACTTCTATTTCAATGCAGCTAGCATTAAAAAAAAGTGATGCTGGTTTTGCCTATAGACCTCCCAATTGAAAATACATGTTTTTGTCTTTTTTCCCCTGAATTTTAAACACAAAATGCCCTTTTAAAGTCGGATATTGGAAAAAAAACACCTAAAAACAAAACTTTAAACTTTTATTTTAACATAGTAATGCCAGGTTTAGTAGTAGGTAATGCCAGATTTATCTATAATGCTCTTGTTGGTGTTAAAATGACAGATTCCTTTTGTAAATGCATATTTTTCATACATTTTAAACACAAAAGACCCTTTGAAAATATGATATTGTAAGAAAAACTACTTGAAACTTCAATCTTAATGCAGCTTGACTTAAAAAGTAATACAGGTTTTATCTGTAACGCTCTTGGTGGCGTTAAAAATGACGGATCCTTTTTGTAAAGGCATGTTTTTGTCTTTTTTTCCTAAATTTTAAACACACAAAAAAATTTAAAATGAGATATTAGCAAAAAAAAATACTTCAGAGTACTTTCACAGTGTTAAAAGGTAATGCCAGTTATATCTGTAACACTCTCGGTGGTGTTAAAATGACTGATGCTTTCTGTAAACGCATACTTCATGCATGTGTATCACAGCTGTACAGTTGACTATCACAGCAGAGCAGCTGTTTCCAGACAGATGCTGAGCTCAGCACTTGGCCTCTCTGTGTAACAGCATCATGAAGGTGTGAAGTTATAGCAGGATTTCTAATGTGACGGTACGTGAGACGACACAAGATGAATATGGTTTAATTTGACAATGCTTCCTTCACCCGACATCAACCCAGCAGTTTATAGACCACATGCCGACAGATATACCACCCTCTCACATGAAATAACCCGCGTTGACCAAAATAAAACTTGTGTTATGGGTTTGACTCGTGGAGAATCCACAGCCTCCCAGCCTGATCTGATCTGAGCTCAGTTTTCCCCACATGCGCAATCAGACCTCTCCTCTCCATCTCCGTCCTGATGCGTGCCTGTCGTGCAGAGACAACTTGGCCCGTGCCGTTATCCGAGCAGGGAGGCATGCAGGCTGCGGGCTGAGAGGGCAGATTCCTCCTCTGGGCTCGCCCCGCAGCCCGGATCAGTCCAGGTCGGACCGGCTCAGCATCCTCACAACAGCCGGGATACTGCAGGACGCAGGCGCGACTCCCGCTGCGGATGAGGATGATGGCTCTCTAAGTTTGGAGCACATTTAACTGGGACGGATCCGCCGACGGTGCCGCTGCAAACCCCGTATTTTGTCGTTTACTTGAGGGACCAAAACACCCGTCATCCTGGATATTTTTGGCGTGAGTAAACCAGGAATCACAGATGACTAATTATTCATGTTTCTGCCGCATTGCCGACGCTGTTAATCACACGATTTATTGCAATTTCCAGAGCTACGGATTGGAAATTATCCGATCTACCTGTGAGAATGAGGGAGGATGTGTGCGTCCTAACGCTCACCTTCACCTGTCAAACAGCACGTGCACCTTTTAAATCTGTCCTCACTGCGGCTCAGGGCGAGCAGCCGGATTCAGGTGTGGCGATGCGGTGCAGCTTCAAGCCTGAATAGCTGCAATTCTGAGCTCAAGTTTTCAGTGAGGGATCCACAGCTTTATGTGTAACCTCGTGATCAACAGATCCACTTGTGGTGATCAATTTGGAGCAGAGAGGACTGTGAGAGATAGTCCCTGTCAGCTGTCGGTGTGATTCAGCCACTGTCAAAGCCTGTTCATGCCAGCACACACACCACTTAACTTTGTTCCATTTCCAAGTCCAGAGAGTTTCAGGAGCATGCTCTCTAATGCTCCTCAGGGTTGCCTGGTAACTACGGGTCTCCCTGATGCTTTCAGCCTGCTTGGATGGAGGCCATACAAGAAACAAAAGTCCACTCTGAATAGTAATAGTTTGGACACAGTGGTGCAGAAGTGATGATGGTAGTAAAGATGTTTATTATGTGTATGCACTGACTGCATGCTTTCAGGACTGTGAGTGCACAGTTAATAGATCATCTGCAGTGAGGTAATAATTAATTCAGAGAGATGACGTCGAGCCCGAGAGATCAAAGATGCTCAAAGTTTGCTGCCTGCCTCACTGAAGGAGTCGATTCCTGTGCATATGCTGTAGACTTCAGACGGGCCTCGAGGCAAACCTGAGGTCTCTCTCTTTGTGCTGTGTGTGGAGGCTATTTTCAGAAGTTATGAATTTTTAAGGTGACTCACTGTAACCTTTTGAAAAAGCCTGGCGTGCCTCTTCTTGAAGCATTTATACAGTATATTTTATTGTATAAGAGGGACTGAATCCCAGAATCCAAAGTGAACCTAAAGAGCAGTATTAGCTCAGGGTGCTGGCCAAATACCCTTGTTTCTAATTAGATGAGTCAAAGTATAATGTGTTACTGCTCCACTTTCAGAACTTTCTAGTTTGTCTGTGGCCTATTGAGATATGATAAGTGTTAAAACACACGTTTTCCTGAAAAGAAAATCACAATCTTGAGTAGTAATGTCACTCTGGAGTAAGCACTTATTTTACACCTGGAGAAACCTTTTACTAATCCAACACCATGCCGTGTTTTGTTTTCTGTATTGAGCGCCCTTAATTAGATAATGGTTTAATTGTTTAGGAAATAAAACATCCAGTGCTACAGTGTTGCAGTGCTGCAGCTACAGTAACAAACAGAGAGTAACCAGAAATAGCATTTTAGCTCAATCATAACCTGAATTTGAACTGTGTCTGCAGCCCTGTAGATGCTCCTCATGGGGCTTTTGGTTCGGTCTGCTCCTGTCCAATCAGAGAGGCTGTGGCAGTGCAGCCAGCGCCCCTGTAGAGAGCATTCTGTGCACTGGATGGTGACTCAGCTGAAATGTTGCTGGCAGCGTGGTGACGTTGTACAGTGCATCGGCATCACCTGCCCTGCTCCTCACAGCAGCTCTAGGACTTTGGTAAAACATACTCCTCCTTCAGACAGTAGTCTGTAACACAGCCTCTGTCCTGCTTACTGCACATTAGCTCTAAATATAGATTCTACAAAATAGAGCTGGTCAATAATTCAATATCATCATTTATTAACTTTAACATGGAGTCACATGGTGATGATATGTAGTAGTTTTAAGTAGGAGTAGATTGCAGTCACTTGCTGTAAGCATTATTGTGATTAATTTATGTGATTTATTCTGATGTATTGAAATTGGGAAATATTCTTTCAACAACTAAAGAACACCTGTGGTTTATTACAGTGAGCCTGTTGCTTTAAGAGCGCGGTGCATTGTGGGTTGTTGTTAGCCTAATGTTAAGCTAGCAATGTAATACTGTAGCATTGACAGGTGTTCAAAGTTAGTCAATTAAGAAGGTTTTTAATTTAGCAGAAGGAGTTTATTAATTAACTAAAAACGACAACAGTAGTGGCATATTTACCGAAAAATGGAAAAGTTTGTGAGTCGTCCAAGAGTTGAGATGTCACAGAAAGTCATGCTAGGAGGTGGTAAGCCTACAAAGACCGTTAACTTTAGCGCCAAGTTAAAGGGTGCAAAGACGGATTAATTTTAAAAGCTTGACCGGACAGTGTGTGAACACCATAATTAAAAAATAAAATAAAATTCGTCAAATAGGCCAATATCCCAAATTGTAGATAATATTACAAATTATAAACAATGTAGAGTTTTGTGTGTAAATCATCGTGTGATTGTGAAGTGAGAAAGAGAAACACCAGTTGCTGTAATTTTAATAAAAGTAAACTTATAATATTTCATGGCTGGGGTGGCATGTCACTTCCAATTAATGTTTGGGGTTGCTATTACACAGTAAGCAACATGTTACAATAGGACTGCAACTAATGACTCATCTGATAGTCGATTAATCATCAGTTATTAAAACAGTTAGTCGACTAAGCAGATTATGAATCACTTGATTATTAAGTGGCTCTTATTGAGCTATCAGCTTTTAAATTTAGCGTGAGGTTGTTCATTTTATGTGCTTATCAACAATAAAGACAAGAAAGTTTGATTTTAATTCAAAAATATATCTTTTAATCAACTTTGCTGCTGATATCAGCTGCTACTGATACAAAACTTAAAACATTTCCCATTTCCAATCCAATGACAGGCACAGTGTTCAGAATTGTTAGAAACTGTAAATAAATATAACTACATTTTTTTTAAAACAAGGATAAACAAGTAATCATGTTCCCACACATCAATGCTCCCAGACTTGATGTTTTAGGATGAAGTGATGCTGCATTGGCCACCACCATATTGTTTACTTGCTGTTAAATGCCAATGTGCATGTACTGTCAGCAGAGATAGGAAAGAAGGGAGATGTCTCACTCTATTGACAAACACATCCGGGGACAGCAGTTGACAGTTAGTTTTGTTGGCGACTATTTTCATTATCGATTTGTGTCAACAATGTCAATTAATCTTTGCACCTCTACATTAACATACAATACAAATAATTCTATACTTCCTCTGTAAGTTTCCTGGTTTTGAGAGGTTTTAAAAGTCAATATGTATAATTTTGTGCTCACCATGTCCATCCAGACTATGGAGGAGGTGAAGGAGAAGCCCAAGAGGAGGCCTCTGGTCAGGGCTGCGTCCGAGGAGAGCTCCAGCGACCTGAGCTCAGTCAGCTATTCTCCATCTCTTGGAGACACGCTGCCATGGAACCTGCCCAAACATCATCGTATCAAACGCTCCAAGTCGGCCTCAGGAGATGTTCTGGACCCGGCAGAGCGAGCCGTCATCCGCATTGCAGGTAAGATGCTCTCGGGGAAGTTGAGGAGAGTGTGATGTAGATATGTGTTCAAGAGGGTCTTTAAAATTCTTTTTAGTTGATGCTGTTTCTTTGTCCCCCTGCCGTGGTGTTCATTCAGTGAAGTATCTCTAACAGTGACCGTCGATGCTGCTGCTCGTGTAGCTTTTCATAAGGAAGCTCTTCACCCAACAGTTAATTATGAAGCTTTTGGAGCTTCATGGAGGAAATAATTGTAAATGATCTGTGGCCTTGTTGGTGCAGCAGTGGAGGTTTCTGTTGGTGCTGTTAGTCATTGAGTAAGAAATTTGTATCATAAAAAGATATCGCCAAAATCCTTGTGTATAGAGATACATATTTATGCTGTGTATCAGATTTCAGTGTGGGATTTTCTGACTTTACTAGACATGTTTCACGTGATGGTGGATGGGGCTGAAAGTATGTTTTATAAGAAGTCAGACGCAGTGATCATCTGTTTCACTTTGCATATGGGCTGCACTACACCTCAGAGACTCCTGTAGACATTTGAAAGAGTTACATTGTGTAGCACCACCTGTCATTATGCACATTTATGTCTTTTGGGGGTTTCAAGCTGCTTCGAATATCTTTTTATCCACCAGAAAACTTCTCCTGGTCCTGCAGCTTCTCCACCTCTGTTAACAGTCTGAACACAGAGGCAGTGATCTCGTGAAGCGAGTCGCTGCATCAGCACTTCCTCTGGCGTTGAGTTCAGATTGTCTCTTCGGACCACAAACGGCAGCCCAGCCTCATTCACCCCCCTCTCCCTGGTCGTCTCTAATATTGATTTGATGGGGTGGGGTACTGCAGTGTGACTGGGTGTTATTGTCTCTGCACACCCAACACAGCTTGTTCTGCAGAGCTGCCTGATGAGCTGCACTGGTGTAACAATCTAGACATTTGATTTCTGTTAAAAGAATGAAACTGAAATGTCCTCAGACATGAGCAGGACACCAGGATCAGATGAAATATATCAGATAATGGTGACTGTATCAATGTTGTCTCATAGCCTTGCTGCTTTAATGGCCCTGACTTGATTCATTAGCCCTGTGAGATGCATCTAGGCTGGAACCGCAGCTTTATCTCACAACAAATGGAGATGTGATCATTAGCTGTCAAGCTGCAGACAGTTAGAGAGTCAGGCTGTGTCCACTAACCCTAAATAAGAAAGATGTCAGTAAGACTGTATCGAGGTCTCTGTAGCTGTATTCATCAGATAACTGTGACTCTACTGCAACAGTTGTTCTAATGACATCACTGCAGAGTGTTTGGGATAAAACAAAACATTATCTTCAGTGACTGGAAACTGGAAAATTTAGAATCATTGACTATTGATTATAATAAAAGAAGAAGACATTTGAATGTATGTACTTGGGCTTTGAGATATTGTACTAGTCGCTGTAGACTAATGAGACTTATAATGATCAGTGGTTGTAGTACTAGTATAACTTGATTCAGTTGATGCCTGGTATGTTCAGTGTCCTGGGATGTAGTGTTTTTGTTGCTGTAAAAAACTTGAAATGAAACCTCCTGTTTCCTCAAGGTTGCTGCTTATGGACAAGGAAAAAAGTCAAAGCAGTAGAAATGGTGTCAGGATAATTATTCTTTTGTAGTAATATCTTAAGACATGTTTGCATTGTCTCTGGTCAGTATGAGAAAACAGGTTGAAATGGTTTATGATCCATTTCATTAAGTTTTCCTCCAAATTCATCTTTTACATCTGCCATCTGAAACAAACCCAAAATACACAGTGTACTTACAGTGAGGACATTTTGTCCTACTCATAATTGGACAGTAATTCTTCCAGTGTTAGAGACTTTAATGTGCTTTTATTGTCAGAGGGTTGTCACTGTTGTTTGGCTGTAACCAAAGATTGTCTGGCTTTGTTTCTGCTCTGTTTGTGGCCCCTAACAAATCTAAAATCTGAGACAAAAGACCTAACAAGACAAGACTTTAAGACAGGACGTCCTGTTTACTGTACTTTATCATTGTTAAAGCTTTTTCTTTGGAGCTAATGTCGTCACTTACAATCTTATTATAATTTCAGCTTCTCTTATCTCAAGGTGAAACCGTTTGAGAGGAATTTGTATTAAAACACAGAAAAATACACATATGAATAATAAGAAAAGTTTACTCCTAGACTACATCTCAGTGGATTACACAGCACCCTGCTACAGTTACTCATGTGAATCTGAACCTTCACATCCAGCATTATCTGACCTCTTACTGCTCTTACTCTTTCTTTCTCTGTCCCTCCCCCACTCTGTCTTACTCTTTTTCTCTGTCACCGTCACTCTCAGCCACTGCCTCCCTCACTACTGAAACACACAAAGTTTAGTCTCTGTACATTTAGCTGTTGTTGTTGTTATTCAGTGTGTCAATGTGAATGCATTGACAACACTGTTTAGTATTGGTCGCACCTCTTATTATTATTATTTCAAGGAAGGAGGAGAAAGAGGGATGAGGGAGGATGGAGGGGGAGAAGGGTGAGGAAGAGGAGCTACAGGTGTCCACCTAGCTGAAGAACCAGCCTCTCCTCCTCTCCTACCTCATGCCTCCTTCTCTCCTTCCACCCCTCCCTCTCCTCCTCTTACCATCTCATCCCTCACCCAGGACCAAATTAATTTATGATTATACCATCTCAGCCTGCCACCTCTACATCCACCATTTACTTAAAAAAGACAAACAAACAAAGAAAACAAAAAAACATGGACATATATGTTGACAGCACGGCTCTCTCAGGACTGTCCTGCTTCTTTTAATGCATCACTAGCTCAAGGCACATAATGAAGTCAACAATACAGATACAATAAAGGAACAAGGGGGAGGGAGGAAAAAAAGGGAAAAATGATGGTAAAAATAATGATAATACAAATGAATAGGGGTGGAAATGGTGGGATGACGACAGGATGATTGATAAAACAAACAAATAGATCTCAAAGCAACTAGTGGCGGTGGTAATGATAGCGAGATTATTATTAATCAGTTAAAGGACAGTAGTCTCATAAATTTATTGATTTAATACTTTTTTATTATAAGTTTATTTGTATTATTGCCGTGATTATCATTATGTTTTTATTTATGGTATCTTTTTTTGTCTTGTCACTTTCAACTCCGCACATCAGACAGACAGACAGACAGACACACACACACACTCACACACACACACACACACACACACACACACACACACACACACACACACACACACACC
>OOFC01048516.1:4864-25038 GCA_900323345.1 Pseudochromis fuscus
CAAACAGACAAACAGACAGACAAACAGACAGACAGACAAACAGACAAACAAACAGACAAACAGACAGACAGACAGACAGACAGACAAACAGACAAACAGACAGACAAACAAACAGAAACAAACAGACAGACAAACAGACAGACAAACAAACAGACAAACAGACAAGACAAACAGACAAACAGACAGACAAACAAACAGACAAACAGACAGACAAACAGACAGACAAACAGACAGACAAACAGACAGACAAACAGACAAACAAACAGACAAACAGACAGACAGACAAACAGACAGATAAACAGACAGACAGACAAACAGACAGACAAACAGACAGACAAACAGACAGACAGACAAACGCCAGCAAAAACATAACCTCCTTGGTGGAGGTAATTACATCAAGGCACTGTTGCATCTTAAGGTCAAAACCTTGATATTTAAACACACATGGATCTCACCAGCACAAAAAACAAAGGAAGATGTTTGGGTTTTGAGGTTATTGAACAATCTGCACATACACTCCAAGAACAACTTACAGGGGGAAGTCTAAAAGTGACTAGGTCAACTAGGTGTTGCTAGTTAATCTCATTAGGACAAGATAAACTTGGGAATACACATAAGTGAAGCCAGTTTCAAGAAAGGCTTTAGCTGTGAATATAACCTCAGATTAAGCATATTAAATAATAACATGGCAGTAAGTAAGCCATCTCTGCGCAGTTTGCAGTAGTGAGGCAAAATCTCACACGTCTGTCGAGTTTAATTCACCTGCATAAAGTTGGTTCACGGTTACCACTGAGTGTCTGCTCGCTAATAAGACATCTGCCAACATGTTAAATGTGCTCAATGCTGTCTTCAGTGGTTACTGCCGCTGATGCTCCACACACACCACCAGAGAATCACTCAAACACACACACACACACACACATACATAAAGAGGTTTCCTAATCTTCACGCAGGTTGGAGATGGATGCTGCAGCATTATGCTAATGAGCATCTCTGCTGCCCAATCACACGCTTCACTGACTGAGAGACAAGCTGCGGATGTGGATGGGAAATCAAAAGAGAAGGATGGAGAAAGAGAAAGAAGCATGGTGGGAAAAGGTAGACGGATGAAGGGAGAGGCGGTGGGGGCAGTCGTGATGAGGAAAATGTGATGCCACAGTTTGCAGTCATCTTGCATTTTGACATATTTTTACAACATTCATCTCATGTTTATTATCACACAGTTAGCTGTGGTGACTAAATGGCCAATACCATTGACGATATTGCCCATTACCGTCAAATCCAAATGTCAGCGAAGTAATCCATGAAGCAATTCAATGCTTAATTTATTCAAACAGGCCTTTCAAACCATGTACTGGGGTTGGATTTTGCATATTTGATCGCTGTATCCTGGGAAATCAGATTGATTGTATAGCCCCATAATCATGATGCACATGTTGGAGAAGAGGTTACTTTCTGGATACATTTCTAAACCACTCAGTAAATGCTCCACAGTTACAGGCTATACAAATTTTTATAGTGTGCTTACTTTTCTCAAGATAAAAAAATGTAGAGTATTCACCAGTGTGTTTACATGTCAGTGCTGTACCTTTTTCTCAGCCTCTTGTTTGGCGTATTGCAGCAGCAGCGGCTCTCCATGTTTCTCATAGTACGCTCTCTGGCAGCGGTCTGACAGAGCTGGCTCATTAGGCAGAAAGTTGCTGGCCCACACCTATGATGTCAAAGAAAGCAAGAGGAAGATGATAATGAGACATGAGAGTCCAGAATCTTGAATAAACGTAGGTTAGTGCATGTTTGAATCATTCTTTAGGTTTTCAAGAATTTCCAAATTCTGCTGAGATCCCTGAACATGTCGCATCTAAAGCACAAACTGTGGTGACTTTATCAGTGGTTGTGTCTCATTTAAGAAAGGACAGACAAGAGAAAAAGTCTGTGAAGAAAAACATTTTACAATATTTACGACGTACGTATTTCTGTGCAATATTCAAAAATAACTCAGATTATAACTGGATTGAAGCAAATATTTTAGGTAGGATGTGAAAACTCCATTGATGTTGTTTACTAAGTGGCACACATAGACTTTACAGAAATGGACAAAGCAACCAGGTCTCAAAAACAAGGCCAACATGAAAGTGCTAAAAAGTGCAATACTCCCTATGGCCACTAGATGGTGGCTCCAAAAAACTGCAAAGATCAACGGGTTTGTTTTCAGTGAGTCCAACTGCCAAATTACATCTCATACACATTGGGCTGTGTCCCTGGGTTCAAGGGTCAAACCCGCCTCCTCTCTCCTCCCTTCGTATCCAAATATGGTCACTTCTGGTACTCAACATCCAACATGGCGACGGTCAAATTCCAAACTCCTGGATTAAAAGTCCACATGTCCATTCTGTGCACAGTCTATGGTGAAAAACCTCATCTATTGGAAAGTAGATTTATAATGTTTAATACAATTCTTATTACAGTTTTTTTTGTTCACTTACATAGTCCACAGATGTCAATCATATCTTATCACACAGTCTTGATGAAGCAGCTTTCAGCTTTAAGTCCCCAGAGAGTAAAATTCAATAGAGATGCATAGAGAAAATAATCCACCACCATGACTTTAATGACAGCAAAAAAGATCTATATCTCTTTTAGTGATGCCTATCTCTCTTTCGATCACTTTAGCTTCAAGAAATTGAATTTGTCATTGCCCTCAGACGCCTGATTTTACTCCTCCCAGACACTTTCCCTCTTCTCTCAGCCTGAATGTCTCTGTAACAAACATTCATGTTTACAATTTACATTTTATTAGTTATTATAATGTTTTTTAATTAAATACAAAAGTAAAAGAAAATAAATCCGCCTACAAAAACAAGTCATTCAGTTATCGTTAACATGCTGCACGAGTCAGAGCAATAATTTATGTGCCCATTAACCCAGCCAAACACTCAAAATTAAGTCTGTAATTGTGATAATAACATCTCTAAAACACTGATATGTTTAAAACAGCTGTTTTGATAGCGAACTGAGACAAACACATTGTTGAAACTTTGTTCTCATCAGCCACCAACTGGCATCCCCACCAGAGTGTATTCACCCTAAATGAGACGTTGGTATTATCTCTGATTGACAAAGTGAGCGTCTCAGGAGAAAACAAAGTCTGCTGCTCCAAAACAGATAATCATTTATTTAAAAAAAACATCTGCATAACTCACCTCTACAAGCAGCACTAGAGTTAAGTCCTTAGTCATACTTTGCAATGCATTTTTACTGCATCTCAGAGAGATTTTCACGGATAACTGAACATTACATCAAACTTTTGCACTCACCATGTTTGCATTTTATGTTATTGTAATGGATGTAAAAGCAGACCAACAGAGTCAAATGACTGTGACAATCAGCTTCAGGCTGAGTGCTGAGTGATACATCAGTACCTGAGACGACAGTTACTGAGGTTTTGAGTAGAAGGTGTTGAAATTAGCAGCCGCACTAATGAACACAAGTATATGCAGGGGAGCAAACAGTGTGAGAGTATACAATGTGTTTTATATTCATGCTCTGAAGTAAAACCTTGAGTAGAATATTGATTAGTTATTGCTGCAATGAGGAATGTGGCTGTTTGTGTGTTTATCTGTTTTGTTTACACTTCCAGTTTGCTGTCTTTTTTAAATATTTGTCTGATTTTTTTACCGAATATCCGGGTAACATGTTCCCAGAAGTAACATATTAGTTCCATCAGAAGTTGTTTTTTTTCTAATTATATTATTCTATAACATCATAAATAAGGATTTGCTCCTTTAAGCAGCACTGCATTGCAAATTGTTTTCTAATTAAACCCTCCACGACTTTTTCACCCAGTATGCATTGCAGGAATAACACGCTTATAGCTGCACTGTCCTGAGTCTTAGATGAATGAATAATACTAAATATGTGATAGAGGAAATGCAATAAAATAATATTATTAAAGTGCCAGAAGTTAGTGTTGTCTTGGTAAGATCTTGATCACAATCACTGGGATGGTGGGAGGAACCAGATTAAGCTCATATGGCCAGAGGCTTTTTCAAGCATGAACCTGGAAAGTTCAGATAGACACAGACACGGTTCAGGTGTGAATTAAATGTGTTGATTTGCACGCCTCGAGACAGGCATGATGATATCTGTGAATATAAGCACGTCTGAAAACATCTGGAGCTATGGGTCGAATTGGCATCTGTTCTTTTAAATAAGCAGATCCATCATCACTCTAACAATAGACTCCCAGAAAGAGAGAAGATAACACATCAGAGAGAAACTAAAGAATATAATTTGTTTTCACAAACTTCTAAAAAAAGATGAAACTTTTTAACAGCTGTTGCATCATCGTCAGTCCTTTAACTTTAGCTTCCAAGTCTTGTTCTTGAAATACAGACTTTGGAAGTAAATATGAACTCAATGACTATCTGTTCCTAGGAGACAAATGTTTTCAAATGCATTCTGAGCACTTCTCAGAATTAATATCGTATATATTTTAAGCTACTTACATAAAACAGGATATTACTATTCCACAGGCATATGTTTTCCTTCCTCCACTTACATAAAAATACATACAGCTCCGCTCCTGCGAGACCAAAGTTATCAGAAGCAACGTTGCCTCCAGACCGCGATTAACATTTTGTGTTCATTATTTAAAGTTTTAGATCTGTGCTTCATAGGTTTTGGCCTGGGGTTGGGCTTGCTTGGCTGCACACATGCGCACACACACACACACACAGACTTTTCTTGACTTTGATGTCTTAAGAAAGGGGAATCTGACTGAAAAAAGAAACAAAAAAGAAACAAAATTTCTAATATTTCTAAAAAAAAAAAAAAAAAAAAAAGCTTTGATCTAAGAAATAAGATAAGATAAAACTTTCTTGGAGGAAATTCTTGTGCCAAATTGCTCCAGCATACATTACAAACATCAGCTTGTAGCATGCAAGATCTTAAAAGTTAACAATAACAAACTATATATGTAGAAAGTGTGCAGTATCCAGCGCCTATATACACAAACCTGAAACTACAGTGATCCAGGATTGTGAAACAAGGAGGGATTACTGCACATGTCAGGAATGTTGCACATGATAGAAGTAAATGTAACCAGAAAAAGAGTATTGTACATGAGAGTGAAAAATTATAACCAGTGACTATTGTAGATGGAAATTTAAATACTGCTTCTCTAGGTTTGATTTTTAATTATTTCAAAGCAAACTACAGAAACCAAATATTATTTTTATCTTGCAATAGTTACACAAGTCCAAACCTGAATACATATATACTTCTTAAAGAAAGTTCCTTTGTGTGTTTTATCTTCCTTTACTTTCAACACCTTTGAGGCATTTATGATGTGGCCTGTTTCTGAGGTCTCATACTGCCACCTGCTGACGGTTTCTATATTACAGCCATAGAAAACTTCACAATGCAGATTCAAGTCGGATTTTTTCTTCAATCAACCTGCGAATTTTCTAATTTTACTGACTTTTCATTCATCAGCCGAAACTCAAGTGATTGCAAACTGTTGTCTGTGCACTGTCTTAAAGAGACAGACTATTTGTAAGAAGTCCAAATTCTGGATTGTTGTTTCCCTTTATCCTAAATTTGCTTACTAAGATAATAATTACTGATTCCTATTCATCATCAAGCTTCACTACTTCAGCCATTTAAATGTTTGTTAAAATTCCACACATCACTCTGTACATCTCTCTTTTTGTCAGCCTCCCTCCTGTTTCTGTTCCTGTTCAACATCAGATAGAAAATGCCTCTCTGTCTCTGAGTTGTTAGTCTTGCCTGAATCACCTCATTGAATGGATGAAACATGAAGATGAGAACACGCCCGAGCTGTGACATACGTGTGACTGTGCATAAAAAAAAATAAAGGAAGAAATAACAGACACAAATCTGCACTTACACAAAATGTGACAAATGCACATGGGGATGCGGTGGATTTCTGGATGAAGACTCAATTAACAGCTTCTATGTTGAGACTTGTCGAGCTTTTTTAAAAACACATCTCAACATCGTTGTCTCACAATGTGAAGGGCTGGTGTTTCAGATGTGCAAATTGGACCAGCATGACAGGTTGTGTTGTGCATATGGGATAAAAGCATTTCTTTTTGTGTAGTAATGCTGCACCTTGAAAGCAGCTGTAATGAAAGAAGTGGTTAGTGCATGTATGTATTTTCTCTGAAAGGATATTGTAAGTATTCAGAAAATTAGTAATAATGTTTATCTGCGCTTGTAAGTCAAAGGAATATGTTGTGTGTGTACGTGTGTGTGTGTGTGCGTGTGCATTTCCTACCTGGCAATGAGGATGTGGATTTGAACAACCCATCATAGCCCCCTTGTTTTCAAAAATCTGAAAACAAAACACAAGAGGAGATGTTAATTCAAGTTTTGTTTTGTTTTTTTTTGCTTGTATGTGAAGAGATTGAGAAAAAATATAATGTCTGGCTGTATAAAGTTCAGCTTCTTATCTTATCCATATCATTCTCTCTCTGCTGTAGCTGTTTTGAAATGTGTGAGTTTGCCCACAGGCATCATTAAAGTTTCACCCGATCCAATACAAGACGCATTAAAATGAAAAATTGGAAAGGGCAGAAAACTGAATGATCGGTTACTCCGGAGAACGGGGCGAAAAGTTTATTGGTTAAAATTTTACAGGTATCCATCCCTGGGAGGAATGATATCAATAGTATTTGATTAGGAATGAGAGTGTGTGTGTGTGTGTGTGTGTGTGTGTGTGTGTGTGTGCGCGCGTCATACCTGAACCCATGGGTATGTAGTGCCAAGTTCTTCAACAAGCTCCGCCCACTTGTCAATCACCTTGACGACTTCTTGTTTTTTCATAAGAGGGAGGGTGACGTCAGACCAGGGATGGAAACACATGACTTTACTGAGAAAAGCAAAGAAACAAAGATGATCACTACAGGAGTGTTTGATAGTAAACATGAAAAAATACACTGATGTCTCATTCTTTAGGTCAATACAATATAACAAGTGAATCCCACAATTCATATATTTTGGTAAAAATCTGCACTAATATCTCCTTTTGCAAGTTCAACACTTAAACAGAATAAATATATTTGGCAAAATGTGTGTTTTATAGTATTGGCAATCTGGGGAATGGAACTAAAGGGGGATACACACTGAGTTACAATATCTAAAACTGAAAATAGTCAAACATGAAAAGAAATTAAAAGATTGTGAAAAGTCTTAATACTTTCACAGAAAAAAAGCACAGATATAAATCAGTTAATATAAGGATGTTATCTTTACGCTCCATGTTCTCTCTTAACCCCTTAAACCTGAGCTCTTATTTTGAAATTTCAACTATAGAAAAAAAGTCTCAGGGTCCCCCAACAGGGTGAACTTGGGATTTAAAAGGTTAAAGTTAAAAAACAATGTCCAACTGACCCATCACAATATAAATATAGTTTTACAGTTAGGTGCAATAGACTTAACAGGTAAACAACTAGCTGACTAATAAAAAAACATCCTGTTGGTGCAACCTAACTTTACAGCAAAGCTCTGAGTCACTGTCTGTTGTGATGTCATCAAAATGTTCTCACAAAGTTTTCCAGAAATCCAAAGGGAGATTTCAATGGGCAGTAGAATGATATCTGACATTTTTCTTATCTATTGCAAAGATGACTGATGTGTTTGACTGACTTCATTGAGGGTGAAGACAGAAGATTTTGTGGTTTCAGGGTATAATTATGTTGTAACCACATCACATGTGTGTGTAGTCGGTGCACATCCTTAACACTATGTTCATGTGTGTTTGCTCTGAGGCTTACACACATCAACAACCCACTTGTCCGTCAGAGTGAGAGTAATAAGATTTCTATCAACAGTGGGGTTCTTCTTGGACCCGAGCAGCTAGTAAATGATCAATAATTGAACATGACTTTGGTGTTTATGCTCTGAGCAAAACTGAACGGTCGTATTTATGAATTGTTCATGAGTAGACTATTACAAGAGCTGGGAGCTGTCTGCGCATGTGTGTGTGTGTTTTAGACATCCAGTCAAAGTCAACAAGCATCAGAACTGTATAAACAATGTTACACAGAACCACATACAGCTTCAGCTACTGCAGAAAATAATGTCAAGTCTATATTTTCTAACCCAATGGTTTCCAATAGTCTTTCTATGCTGGTGGGACTTAACAGACACACAGGGTCACAGCTGTTAACTGGATTTACCCAAACACTGAAGCAAGTAATGATGTAGCAGCATGTCAGCTTGCTAATATTTCTTAACAAGCAGTAAACACAAATGGAAATATTGACCTAATTATACTGGTAGTAAAACAATTATTACAATGTCCATCAACTGACATTCTGACATCCCTGGAGTTATTGTTTTGGGTTAAATAACATCTCAAAGACAAATTTCTTAATAAGGAATCAGGAAAAAAAAAAAGAGAAAGTAGATAGTTGCTGATTTTCAAACAGACTTACTTGAAAGAGTTTACATTTTAATGACTTGAAACCTGCCACAGTTCACATTAAATCCAAATAAATGTAGCCTTAAAAGCTTTATTATCTATTGATCTCTGTGCTTGCATTTAATTAAAACTCTGACAAAAAGACATGCATTTTTTACATTTCACCTGGGTTGACAAGAAAAAAAAAAATGTAATCAATGTGATGTGTAACAACTTAGCAAAAATCTCTAAGAAATGCTAAAAGCTCGATCATCTCCATAAAATAAAGTGTGACCAAATCTTTAGTCACAGAAATGCTGAAAGGGAGTGCATGAGTGAGAAGGGCTAATGTGATAAATCATTAGATAGTTTCTCATCTCTTCCCACACCCTCCTCTCTCTTTTGTCTATTGTGGCTGGGATCCCCAAAGTCCCTTTTTTTGCATTTTGTTTCCCCTCTAATTGGCTCTCTATGTTGCAGCATGGAAACAGGCCCCGAATCAATTCCAAGTTTTTCCTTCTTTTATTATGGCCATGAAATTGTGTGGACTTAGTAAACTACAAATTAGCAGTGGGCAGAACATGTGAGCAAATTTGCACACAACTGCACACTGAGCAAAGAAAAACACTGAATCTCGTGTACAGCTCGACTCAATTTCCAAGAATAAAAGGACCCTGAAATGTAACAATCGATGCAAAGACGGCACAACACGTCAATCACTGCTGTTCCTGGGCTTCATTAGTCTGTGAGTGTATGTGGCAGCCAATACCTGGCAGCCCCTACATCTACAAACGCATGGGAATTAAACCCAGAGCTCAGTTTTCAACCAGCACATGCCATAGAGTTTATTTAATCTATTATTTAATTGTTATGTAACCATTATCAAGCAGTACTCCCAAGAAACAAGATTGTTTAGAAATGTCATCTACAAACTGAAAATCATAAATCTTTGATATGATACCAAAAATATTAAATTATCTTGTTGGTATTCTTTTATAGGAGTCACAGAGGATTAGGTCTCCTGTTAAGCTCCTCAGACTTTCCATCAACATGACACTGAATAAATCCTGCAGTCGATGCCTATAGATCAGAAAGCTGGATCAAAAAATTCTGAAGTCCACCTTTGATGAATACAACATCCTCTGAGGAATAAAGAAGAACTGGCCTCAGGAAAAAATCTTATCCTGGATTTACCAATACACAGGGGAAATATCATCCAAATATCTAGTGCCAAAACAATAAGATAGTGAGGGAAGATCTCCATCTGCTGGTGGCACAGAAGAACCACACATCCTAATGTTTGATGTGGATTTATGGTTTTGTTTTGCTTAAGTTGTTTAAGTCAAGATATCCTGAAAACAGCAAGCATGCAATACCTTGATGAACAAAATCAGCTTCACCTATAGTCGATTATGATGATAACGACAACAAATTAAAGTCGCTTCAGTGTGACTGTTCTGATTGCACTCCTCAGCTGAGATTTAATTAATCTAATTTAATCATAAATTTTAATGTATCATAATTTTGAAAATGTGCACTGATTAAGATGCATCCATGAAAAAATTCTAACCAACCAACCAACCCAAATATGACTATATAATATGCATATTTAATATATACATTATCATAACCACTGTATTGTCTTAATTTGTTGTTAAAGGGCAAGGCAAAATATAAAACACAAGATTCTGTTTGATCATACAGTTAACTTTTGTCTTCTGGCTATTGCCATGTTTAAAAACTGCAGTTAAAATGCCTCCAAGTCATAAAAGGACAGATGCAAACACACATAAAACAAGACAGACTCATACATTACAGGAGTATTTAATGTAAACTGTCCAAGACATCAAACTTACCAGACACCCCTGGCAGCTTTAGACTGAAATAATGGATGTTGATCTGAACCTGTAAAACACAGCAACAATATGTTTTAAAAAAATGAAATTGAAGGGAATGAATGCAAGATGCAACGTTTGCACAAAGTTCACTTCTACAGTTGAAATAGAAAACAGAAAAAAAATTATACTATATTTTCTTCCAATAGTAACTGAACAAGTGTTGATGTGCTGATATTGCAGCACTGTTTAAACATTTTTAACGTGACTTCTTTTTTTGTTTTATTTGTATTAATACAGAAGTGTAACTCACCAGGGTCTGGAGCATCTGGCTGAAGAGCAGGGAAATCATTTTCAAAAACAAATGTACTGTCATAGCCTGGATTAACCTGGAGGAAAATAGACAGATACAGAGAAATCAAGAAAGAGGACAGAAAACTATTAGTACTACTAATACTACCATTTTTATTGCCCAGTGTCGTTAGCTGCATGTGTCCACAAAACAACACAATGACTAAAGACAGCTCTGTGTTAATATTGAAACATTGACAGTAGTATGGCTTCGTGAAATGCAAGTAAATCCCTTGACTGCAGAGAGGCATAGACTGACAGATCTGTGACATGATCTATATGTTTCTGAGGAGACGTTCCAGGGTTGGAGTTTTGGTTGACTGCCTGTTGTCATCTTTGTCATCCTTTAGGCTTGGATGGAGCTGAGATGGACAACATGGCTGATAGGTTGAAAGGACCAGTCAAAGTATCACAAAGCTTAAATGAACTAAACCAGAACTTGCTCAGTGTGAAAAGAAAGACAACCAATTATTGTTGTCCATGACTAGACAAGCTTTGTACTGTGTAGGCCTTTGTGTCTGGTGCTTCCTACCTCTCCATTAGCGCGTGTGTTCCCAGGACAGAGTGGGTTGCGTGGGTCATATCTGGGTATGTGCTCCTCAGGAGGTTTTTCTACCTGACCGGCCCAGGGTCTCTTCATGCGGTGGGCCGACACCAGGACCCAGCTGTCCCGCAGAGGGTTGTAACGAAGGTGTTGGTGGTCTGAGGTGTACAAGACATGCAATAAAATGTAATTACACACATATCCTTGTTAACAAAGAGAGCCCGATGCTGGAATATTGTTTTTATTTTATGGATGCATGTAATGGATAAATATTTGAATTATCAATTAATTCTTTATTTTTTGAATAAATACTTCCTGTCTAAAACATTTGTTGCAATTACTATTGATAATCAACACAAGGAAGTATTTAGGAACAGAGGCTGTTCAGAGGCGTTGCAGGAACTCAAGTCACGAGACGGACTGCGTGTAGTACTGTAAAGTCAGTCCTTTGTCATCAATGGACAGACTGATTGAACATCAGCTGATACAGACACTAGCACAGGCTCTCTTTTACATGGAAACTCGTGAAACTCTGAGATCACTTCCTCCTCTACACAGATGTTTACAGTACTTTCTGCAGGCACCAATATCCTGAATGAATGAAAGCAACTTTTAAACTTCGGTCCGTGCACTGACAGTCATACCTTTGGGATCAAAACAGACGTATTGTTTCCCGCTCATGTTGGTAACTGCTGATTTTCAACAAATGTCACTTAAATCGCTGAACAACCAGCTCTTCTCAACTTTAGCTGTCCGCTGCATAACGCTGTCTGCTCACCACTTCCTGTTTTTTGACACGTAGAAAGGCGTGCTCTTTGGGACAAATCGATATGTGATGGAAAACTTCTAAAAACTCCAAAAATAAGTGCGAATCGACAAAATCAAGCAATTCACGACATTTAAATGTTTAAATAAACATCATATCTTGAAATATGAGATTCTGGTGAGGTAGTTTGGAATAAAAGTGCAAAATTATTCAAATGTCGTAAAGAGGGGGTTTCATGGTGTGCTGGCAACCCTGGAGACGCCATGCCTACATGAGCAGCTCAGCATTTTGATTGGCTGAGCCGCTATACCCCGCCCTCACCTGACCAGGAAGAAACTGTCAGTTTGGACTTCACGCCTCCTCTGCAGATGGCGTGTCTGAAGCAAGCTGTCTGCTTGTCTGTGCGCATGTAGCCGACCCTGCTGCTGTCTCTTATTCTCCTCTGTGTGTGTGTTTTTGTTTCAACCATGTCTGTTGTCAAAAACAGTTTGAGACTGCTCGTGTTCGCCGCAGTCAGTGCTCTGCTAGTGCTGCTGCTGCGGCACTGGATGGCCACAAAACAGTATGTTTTCAACAAAGAAGACGTTGCCAAATTGGCCAAACAGTATGCAGGTGAGTGGTGCCATTTGGGTTACACGTGTAAATCAAGTCGACATCAGCCTACAGTTCACTCAAGTTCTGTTTGAAGTGAAATTAGACTAATTTGCGTTGCCCAAGTAATCTAATGTCCCTGCTGTCCATATGTTCCGTGAATGTGTGTATTTACAGGACAGGACCATGACCAGGCTTTCTCCAAAGTGGTGGTGGAACTCAGGAAGAGGTAAAACACATACATAAAAACTCCCAGCTACAACTACACAATATTCAGCAACTGACTGGAGCTTTTGAGTCGTCATTTTGGGGTCAAAGTCCATCCACAAGTTTGATTATTAAGTGGACATGCAGACCTAATGTTGTACCATTGTTTACTCATTTCAGCATCAGACTATTATTTTCCATCTGATTATTAAACTCTGCATATTTCATGGTTAAAACGACAGCCAACAATTTACTGGTAATGTGTTGTATCTCGGTCTTTAGAGTTTTAGGAATGTCTGTATAAGATGTGAAAATGCTTTATTAGGTCACTAAATGAGGGTTTTAAGTTGTCTGATCATGAGCTCATAAAATGTAACTGAACTAGGTATCCTGGCCACATCCTGCCAGATGAGGACTTGCAGTGGGTGTTTGTGAATGCTGGAGGCTGGATGGGCTCCATGTGTCTCCTCCATGCCTCTCTCACAGAGTACTTGCTATTGTTTGGTACTGCGGTGGACACAAGTGGACACTCAGGTAAGGAGAGAGGGGGATTAAGGTCTCTGTGTTTGTTAAAAAAGATTAGTTTCAAAAAAGGAATAATCAAAATAAAACTTAGAATAATTGTAAGGAAGCTTGAAGTAAGTAGAGACAGACTTTGCTTTCTTCTGTGGTCTTCATACTATGAAGGAAAATAAATGCCTGAACTTTTTTTTTTGTCTTGACTGGTGTGATGTGTCTCCTCTTCTTTTCTGCTTCAAATTTTGTGGCCAGTCTATTTAGGAAATTATAATATATAGGTTATATTATATACACCTATATTATAAATTACATAGGTGTAACATTGTGTCTTTGTGTGACTTCTGACAGGTCGTTACTGGGCTGAAATTTCTGACACCATCATCTCTGGCACCTTCAGACAATGGAAGGAGGGGACAACAAAGAGTGAAATATACTATCCTGGTAACACTTTTAATCTGCAGTGTTATATTTTTACATGCATGCTTTCTGTCTATCTGAAATTGAATGATTTAACTGTGTCTACAATCTTTTTTTTATGTGCATCTATACTCTTTTCCCTCAGGTGACACCATTGTGCATGGTGTAGGAGAGGCCACATCAGTCCAGTGGAGCGCTGGGACCTGGATGGTGGAGTACGGCAGAGGTTTCATCCCCTCCACGCTGGGCTTTGCTCTGGCCGACACCCTGTTCAGCACCCAGGACTTCCTGACAATGTTCTACACTGTAAATGTCTACATCAAAGGTCTGCTGCTCGAGGCTGGTACCCTTCTTACAGAAGCTGGAGTTTTCTGAGGCACGCTGAAAGCCTCGATGCTTGCACATGGACAGTAACGTAAAAAGTTTACCATGTCATGTCATTTTATCCTCGACCACTAAAATCTGACATGGGAGAAAAATCTTTGCTGATACAAGTTCAAAAATTCAATATTTTTATCTAAAATTGTAGACAATCGAGATTTGCATCAGTACACAGCATCACCTTGCCCCAGTTGAACTATGAGCCAAATTCACAAACACCACAGCATTTCAGTCAAGCCAATAATTCAGAGTTTGACAGTGGTACTCAGAATCTTACTCCTCTCAGTACACATTCCTGTAAGAGCTCAGACTGCCTCCATTATCACATTACCACAGAGGACTTCCTATACAAAAACATACTATTTTAGGATTGTCAAATTAGAAATTCTTCTGACAAGAATCACTTAATATATGCAACCAGATTTTGAATATTTGCCTTTTCAGCAACTAATCACCTACGAATAAGACAGATTTTAAAACGCTGATGTTGAAAATAGTCATTGATCACTGCACATTTGTGGTCCAAAAACAATTACAACTTGAAGCAAATATGCAACGCTTCATCTGACTGGTACAGTAAACACAACTCATGATGCACAGCCAAAGCCCCTATTTTCTTATTAGACAACAGTTTCCAGTTTATATGCATGTGATTCTCTGTAAATGTCGGTCTTGCTTAAATATAACTGTGTTAAAATCAACGCCAAGAAGAAAAAAAGCAAGTTTGCTCCAAAGACTAAGCCACTCTTGGCATTTGCCACCATTTTCTCATTAATAGCAGACCTGTTTGCACTATATATTTTTGGAAAATGTTTAAAACCTAAGAGGATATGAAAACTGGATGATGCGTGTATCAGCTGATAGTACTTTTATTTTTGTAGTTACTGACTCGGGGAGTGTTCATCTATTTCAGATTTATGGTGCAGCAGCAGATTGAAGTTTTAATTTTAATAAAACAATAGTCTGTTTTTTCTTTACAACTCCAATTATTTTGGACATAACGTGCAAGGTTTCAATACATTTTTACTCTCAGATTTACAGTAGAGGTTTATCTCTTTAAGCTAATCATATCTGTTGCCCTGTAACTTTTTTGTTTAAACTATAACACAGAAAATTAACATCACATACTGTATATACTCTGATGTGGTGAGACTTTAACAGATGTCTGTGGAGGAAGGTTTAAGCCTTTTTAAAAATGTTTGTGCAATTTAAAGGAAAATGGGGAAACACTGCTTTTCCATTCTGTAGACCTCTGCTGTGTGTTACTGTAATTACTTCATTATGCATCATTTAATAGTGTGCATTCAATATGTACTGAATGGTTTTAATCAATAACTGTACTGGAAAAGATGATATTGAACTCTGGCTAAGGTACTTCAGTGTCTTCAGCTTCTGTTCATGGTGTGGAAATTTTGCACTAACCCTTAAAGGAGTGGGAAAAATACACCTCTAACATTTCCACAGCTTAATCTAATGCTGGGCGAAAATGTAATTGTTTTGTCTTGAAGTTCTTCCGTACAGGAACATTTCTGCTGCTGAATCCACCTTCTCAGTTTGTAGAGCACTGTTTGTATATTTTTAGATAAAAAGCCTTATCTTCAGACTGATGGCTGAACCCATCAAGAACCATTTAGGGTTTTCAAGTGCAAGTGAAAATAGACTCCAAACTGGTGTTAATCAGTTTACATACAACAGAATTGGCAGCAGTGTGGTCTCAGATGGATGGTGCAAAAGTGAACATATTACTGTACATGATGTGCAATTTACTCGGTGTAAAGCTAGAAACTGACAGTGCCAGATGAAATAAATGTTTTTGAAGTAAAATGACGCTATCCTTTTGTCTTTTATTACTGCATGTATATTTTAATTACTATATCCAGCTCAGATAACAAATCTGTACTGAATGTTTTTAAGTCACTGGAAGTCAGTTGCTCCCATGTAGCATGAAAATATACTCAAATTGTGACTGTTTCATTCATTACAGGAGCCTTTAATTGTGTTATTAATATCACATTGCACAGGACTATAATAGTATTGGATTGTAGGGAGTTATGCACCACACTATGTCATTTATTATATGCCTTTGCCCCAGCTGAACAAACAAAATCAAGCAAAGTATTTCTGGTGCCAAACAGAAGATGAGCAAAATCTCAAACCTGACCCTAAATCCTCCAGAGACTTAATATAAAGATATAAAGAATATGGGGAAAAGGTTTTTGGCACTGTGGAACAGATGGTGTTATTCAATAAAACCAGCCAGCAGAAGAGAAGATAAACACATCTGTCCTCATCTCTGTCTGTAAATGTCAAGAGGATGCAGACAACCTGATTTGGCGTCATATCCATGAGAGAGGTCTCGGTGTGATGATAGAAGCATGTGTGTTTCTGTGGGTGTGTGTTCACTTCTGTCCACTGTTGTGTTTGCAAAGAGGTGTGTTCATAATCTTGCTGGTGCACATGATCCACATCCCGTTGCCCATTTTCTTACTGTTTGCAGCCCTGTGTGTGTGTGTGTGTGTACTGTCTATCCACTATACAATGCTCCTTCCTCTTTGCCTATCAATCCACCAGTGTGTTACCATAATATCCCAGATATAGATTTAATGTCATTCTAACAGACTGGCCTGACCTTACTGCCCTCCTTCTCTTTAAGCCCTTTAAGGGTGATATATTCAGAATCGAAGACGGGCCACCAGTGCTGAAATACCAGTGTGCTTGAGCAGTAGCCGCACTTTAATGGAACAGTCAACAGCCTCTTTGACTAATCGTCCAGCTTCTTCCAGGCTGATGATGTCCTTCTCTTGGTTGCTGGAGTTGTTTTTAGAAGGAACATACACACAAACAGAGTTAGGGATGTGTTATATTGCATAGATACCAACAGATAACCAACACATATTCATCACTCACATACAAAACAAGTCACCATCACATGTAGAAAATCAGTGGGTGTGTGCATGTACAGTACATACATAAACACTCACATATATGCCCATTGATGTGGGGAGTATAAAACTACTACAAACTACACTGAAATGGGTTTTTTTTTTACTCCTGTTTAGTGGAAATATTCAACATGGCATGCATACAGGTCAATAAATGAAATAAAATGGTTCATTGAAGTTTTCAATTTACACAAATATCAGAATCATCTTTTTTGCAAGTGTGCCGCATACAAGGAATTTAAGGACAATGAGGCAGACTAATGATGCAATGGAAAATTATATTAAAAAAATATCCTAAAATAACATAAATAGGTGGATGGATGGTAGTGTCATGAAAAAATATGAAAAAATAAATGCAATTATTAACAATAAATACGGTTTATTGACCAAATATGTGAGTAAAAGAAAGTAAAAGTGAAAAAATGTTCACAACTAAGATGTATGCACTGTCCTATTTGTTAAGTATTAAAGTGTATTTTGTTATTTGTTGCATAAATGCAATATATGCAGTCAGAAAAGTAAATTGGTATCCTATTTCATAGTATGGATGTTGCCACATCTTCACCATTTTTTTTTTTTTTGCCATTTTCTTGCATATGTTTTGTAAGTGAGGGGCTTATAGTTTTTTTTTTATTTAATCGATGTTTAATCGATCAAATGTAAGCTCAGTATCACTGTACTACTTTGGTAGCTCTGTAGGATTGTTAATTGAATGTAATCCCCACATCCACAACAAGGTTGCAAGCGCTCCTGCATGTACGGAAGCCCAGAGGGGGAAAAAAACACATGACTGTACACTTGAAACTACAGCCGACGAACAACACTGCCTCAGTTAGTGCTTCAGACTCATGATGGAGCTTAATTTTCAATCCATGAAAATCGCTCATCAGGCCCGGGAGGCGGTGAGTGTCTGAGTGGGATGTGTTTCCTGTGGTTTCCGTCAGATTTGATGGATAACTGTTGGTGAGCTAATTAACTAGCAGTGATAATTCAACGAGGAGCGTATTACACGGTTTATGTTCAACTGTCCCGTGAGACAAGTGGCGTGTAATACGCTGTAAAATATGCAGGTCAGTGTCGGTTTATTTTAAATAATGTGACTAACAACTGTTTAAAATAGTACTGATTAAACTACTTAGGCTAATTTGGTGCGCATACAGAGTCAGCCTCAGTCGGCGTCCACTGGTTGCTTAGATACCGCGCCAGTGTGCAGTGCAATATTCAGAGCATGCTCTGATATGCAGGTCACCATGTTTATTGTCGATAAAGTGAGGTATAAAAAAGTCTCCAAGGTACTGGATGTAGTAGAGATGATGCAGAATTAAGGGAATGATGACAGGCATATTAAAAAGCAGTAATCACAGTTAGTAAAGTACCACAAGTATAAAACAATAACTTTATCATTAATTAATGTGTGATTTCTGTTTTGCTTTTTAAATTCATCTGGCCTCCCTGTCATGATTTTTTAGTACACATGAATAAAGCCACGTGTAATCAGTAAGACTATTTCTACTGTGACAAGTTAAAATGTGAAATCGACACATACTGTTGATGTTATTGCTGTGAATGATAGTGTTCTGTTTGAGATCCTGCTGCATTACATGTTACTCCACGGCAGGATGAGCTGAAGACCGAGATGAGGAGGAAGAACCTTCTCATCCTCATCTACCACCACCTGCTGGGACAAGGGTTAGTATGAAGTTGTGAGTTGCACAGTGTTTGCATTGCTCGATCAATTTAAAATGACTAAAATATATGTTACTGAAGAAGCAGCCAAGCAAGCAAAACCAATTTACCAGCTGTGCCACTTCATATTGGATCCATAGTAACAAGTGTACAAACGGTCACGTGTGTGTGTGTGTGTACGGAAAGTATAAACACATGCAATTCATCAAAAAAACATATCAAAAGTGTATTATATAGGACAGCAGGGTTGACCTTGGTGGTGTTATGTTTTGATCTCTACAACATGTGTGCATTTGTGTCCGTCTACCAGCTATGTAGCAGCAGCAATGGCCTTGGACCAGGAGACAAATGGAGGTGTGAGGAGGTTCGAGGTTTGTGATAACATCGATCTGGAGATGGTGCTGATGGAGTATGAGAGTTATCACTACGTCAAGTTCCAGAAGTATCCCAGAGTTGTCAGAAGAAGTGTAGAACAAGGTGCATGATCAACACTAAATCACTAAGCTGCACTGAAATCATATGTCAGTGCAATACTTCTTCTTACTTAGTTTTTCTGTTCAGATGTAAGCAGTTACACAAAAAGTGGTGGAACCAAGAGGTAAATCAGTCAATTTCTCACATCCCAATGTGCATCTTAATCAGATTTAGTTTCTTTTTAAAGTCCTGTTGCTTAGTATGATTTAATAAAAAAAATACACATTTTTGAGCCAGTACAATCTGCAATGATGCTGATTTTCCCTATTTCCTTATTTTATATTCAGGAGCCCCAGTTCAGCTGTAAAACCCCTTCCAAAAATCAACACATCCCCAAAACCACAGTCTGGACACAGAGCCAAGAGGGCAGCCACCAGCGTTCATGTAAAACACAAAACAACGCAAATACATATACTAAACACAAAAAAGTTATTTTTCTAATGTCCTGATTGTTGTGGTTCATTTTCCAGGAGAATGGTAACTCTGTTGCTCCAGAGTCATCAGAGTTTGGTCTAAACCTTTCCTCCATCAGAAATGGCCTACCTGGAGAGACAGTCATGGTAAAGAAGGTACTGGAGAAGTTTAACAAATAGATGCAAATCTTTCATCAAACATCTGCTGTGATATTGCAGCAATGATTGCACACATCTTCTATGATCTTGCTGCTGAAATGTGTGATAGTATTTTTATTTTGTCTGAACCATTACTATGTAAACCTGTATGTCTTGGAGAGGACATGAACTTTAATGTGTAAACTTTCTCTATGGTCTCTCTTATGATCAGATAAGCGATGGCAGAAAGTACAGTCCAGGAGCCGGCACTGACTCAGAGCACATGGTAATCACCTTGGAGACTTTGAGCAATGCTAAGGAAATAAACAATTTCATAATATGTATGTTAAGCTAGTCTGTAAAACTATATATAGAGATATATATAATTTTAGTACTACTACTTAAAGTACTTCACTGCTGCCAGTAATAATGATTTTATGTTATAGGAACGGCTGCTGAAACCCCTCAGTGGCTTTTCTGGTATG
>OOFC01048516.1:25058-42085 GCA_900323345.1 Pseudochromis fuscus
CAGTGGCTTTTCTGGTATGAGTGGTGAGATGAGGGATCTGGCTGCAATCATCAGCAGGGTACTACACACACACACACACACACACACAGATACTATACTGCACAGAGTGATGATAACAAACAAATACTCAAAAACAAGCATGAATAGGGGCTGATTTTATGTGACTACTGTAATACTGAATATGTCCACTAGAGAGCAACATTGAGCTTTGTTGTGAATACATTGATCTGTTGTATTAATGAAGGCCCAGATTCTATCTATTTCCCTTATCTGATGTTTCATTCTAAAGGACAGCTATTTGCCTCAGCCTAATCGCACCAAGATGTGTGTTTGTGTGTGTGTCCATTTCCAGCTGATGTCTTCCATATGTGTCCCTCACACTGTGTGTTTTGTGTGTGTGTGTTCACCCCTAAAGGACATCTATTTGCACAGCCCAAACGTGCGGTGGGAGGACATTGTCGGTCTGGAAGATGCCAAGCGATTAGTCAAAGAGGCCGTCGTGTATCCCATTAAGGTGCGACCGCTACTCGAGCACGCTGGTATTTCAGTGTCGGTCGCCCGTCTTCGATTCTGAATACATCTCCTTTAGAGGGCTTAAAGAGAAGGAGGGCAGGGAGGTCAGGCCAGTCTATTAGACTGACATTAAATCTATATCTGGGATATTATGGTAACACACATACACAGATGGATAGACAGACTGAAAGGTAGGAACGCACATACATGAAATGCCATGTAGAATTTATTATACACAGCCACCTTCACACAGTTTTGCCTCTGCGTATAGATAAAAGCAGACACACACACACTGAAAATATATACACACACTTCTATCATCATCACGCAGACCTTTCTCATGGATATGATGACAACAAATCAGCTTGTCTGCATCCTCTTGACATTTACAGACGAAGATGAGGACTGATGTGTCTATCGTCTTGTATCTATTCTGCTGGCCTGTTTTATTGAATAACACCGTCCCTCCACCTTTCCACGATCCCTAACTTTTGTCTCCATTATCATTCATTCCCTGGGCTTTAAGGTCAGTTTGGTGATTTGAGTCAGCCTCTTATTTGCCACCTAAAATTCTGACTAATTTGTGGTATGTGGTATTTGCAGCACTGACTCAGCTTTACATCAGGCTTATCAGTTTTCTTTGCACACAGCTCAGCGTTGATTGGTCTGCCGAAAATGGAAATGCATGTATTGTTGCTGGAGAACAATATCAGGGTTCCCACGCAACCTGGAAAACCAGTGAATCTTTGAAGAATGATTTTCCAGTCCTGAAAAACTCCTGGAAATGAACAAAAAATGAACAAATCACTGAGTTGTCCTAGGAAATGATGTTGAAATTGTTGTATTTTGCTGAGTGCAAACAATGAAATCTCTACAAAATACCTGTTAGCTGAAATAAACCAGATGAAGTTAGAACTGGAGGGTGAGAGTTTAGAGGCTGAAACACTCATAGTATGTCTTAGTATGTTGTAAAAAAAAAAATCATAGTATAGTGTGTCATCAGATAAAATTACATAGTATATTACATCGACAAATATTATCATTGTATAGTTTGTCAAAAAAAGTCATAGCACAGTATGTTGTCAGAAATATTGCCATAACATAATGTGTTGTCAAAAAACATCATAGTATATTATGTTGGTAAAAAAAGTCAGAAATATTGCCATATCATAGTATGTTCTCCAAAAAAAGTCATATTATGGTGTGTCTTTCGAAAAACTGCTATAGTATAGTAGGTCACAAAAAACATCATAGTATAGTGAGTCCTCACAAAACTCTGAATAGTGTGTCTTCAGAGAAATGCCATAGTATATATACTATTTACTATGTTTTCAGAAAACAAATAACATGCTATTGTATTGTGGGTCATCAAAGTAAATGTCACAAAAAAGTTAGTGTATTAAATCGTGAAGAAAATAGTCACAATATGACTTCACAGTTCAGTGTGTCATTAGAGAAAAGGCCAGTGTGGTTTGTCATGACAGATGTTTGCTGTAGTTTGTATTGAAAACAACTGGAATCCCTGAATGTGTTTGAGGATATAAAGTAATCTCGAATGAGGATGTGACCCAAGTATTATCTTCACTGATTTTCATGTCTTAGTCTTTCTTACCTAATCTTATTTTCCTTCTTGCTAATCTGTTGTCCCCCTCCTGTGACACACCCTCTGCAGTACCCCCAGCTCTTTACAGGCATCCTGTCTCCCTGGAAGGGCTTGTTGCTGTATGGCCCTCCAGGTAAGACCTCCTTGCTTGCTCTTTCCTTTTTACTTAACAGTCCTACATGTTGGAATCCAACCTCACATGTACTTTTGTGACTAACTCACTCACATATACACAGGTACAGGTAAGACGCTGCTCGCCAAGGCAGTGGCTACAGAGTGTAAGACCACCTTCTTCAACATCTCAGCCTCCAGCATTGTCAGCAAGTGGAGGGGAGACTCTGAGAAACTGGTCAGGGTAGGTTGTCATTCAGCACACACAAGAAAACAAGTTTACCTACAATAATTACACATCACATGTTATACATTGTTTCTTTTTGTTTAGAATGGTGTAAACTCATGAACATGTCTGTCTGCAGGTACTGTTTGAGCTGGCCAGATATCACGCCCCATCCACTATCTTCCTGGATGAGCTGGAGTCAGTAATGGGGCAGAGGGGAACCAACGCAGGGTGAGCTCAGCCATACGAGGTGTTGTATAGTAGATAGCTGAAGGTTAAAGTTCCTGAATCCTGGGTTACCATACACTGAATGTAGAAATGGACGGAGCAACCGGGTCTCAAAAATGAGGTCAATGTGGAAGTGCAAAAAAGTGCAATACTCCTGATGGCCACTAGAGGCTGGCTGCAGTCGGCTTCTATTCAAAAATCGTCTTTTTCAATCATGAAACACTCGTGCAGCACATTTTTCAGGGAAGTCATTCCCATGTCATTAGCTATAAGAAGTCAACTCGTCTTATCAGGGGTCAAGTCGTCCATCTGATAAAAAATCATTATTAAGTAGATATCATGCTTCAAAAAGAGGAAGATTTAGGGGCGTGGTTAGTTTGATTGACATGTATGGTCTCCAATGAGAGTAGACCTGAACTCGAGTATCATACACCTTGAGTAGCATCCTTGGGTTCAAGGGTCAGATCCACCTCCTCACTCTTTCCTTCACATCCAGATATGGTCACTTCTGGCTCCAAACAACCAACATGGCGACTTTCAAACATTAAACAAGTCCACAAATTAACAAGTGATGTCACGTTAGCTTTGTCCATTCTGTATACAGCTTGTGGTCACTCACGAGGACTTTGAATGACTAAAGTGGACGCTCAGTGGAGTAAACATTGAATATAACTGCAGACAGATGTGTCTTCAGGGGAGAGCACGAGGGGAGCCGCAGGATGAAGACAGAGCTGCTGGTTCAGATGGACGGACTGGCACGATCAGAAGACCTGGTGTTTGTCCTTGCTGCCTCCAACCTGCCGTGGTAACACTTCACTATAAACACACACACTTATACTCAAACAACTAATGTTGGTGTGTCCATTGTAAACAAATACAAGTAAACTCTTTGACTCCTTTATTTCTCCTTCTCATGCATTTGTCCATAAATACAATTTTATCTTTTGCAGTCACTCAAAAACTATTTTAAAAACAATTACACATTTATTGAATTACATAATTTTCATAATGTGAAATTAAGAAGTGTCTCAGATGCTGCTCTTCTCTCAGGGAACTAGACCACGCCATGCTGAGGAGGTTAGAGAAAAGGATCCTCGTGAGTCTTCCTTCCTCACCAGCTCGCCAAGCCATGATCTCTCATTGGCTGCCTCCTCTCAGCTCCACAGGAGGGGTGCAGCTACAAACTGCGTTGGACTGTGAAATGCTAGCAAGGGTGTGCTACTCTGTGTTTTACATTTTCTTCGTCGCTAATATAAGTGTCATGTTTAAAATTGAAAAAAAATCTGTTGAATGACAAGAAGTGTGTTTGCTCTAATGTTTCAGGAGATGGAGGGGTACTCAGGCTCTGACATAAGGTTGGTGTGTAAGGAGGCCGCCATGAGACCGGTCCGCAAGATCTTTGATGCTCTGGAGTCTCATCAGGACGGTAGGACAACACACACACACACTTAGTCGATAAAGAGACAGCAACTGAGATAAAACCACAAAGGCCATATTTTCTGTCTCTGAATAAGACACTGTTGTACAGATATTACTGCAGTAGAATTCATTGCAAATATGTGGGGTGATTGGAATTGATGAATATGGACAGAATCTGAAAATGTGAATTCAAAATCCATCTGTATAATCAGATGTGCAGAAAAAAAAACAAGTGTATTTAAATTTCCACATGTTAGTTGTTGGAAATTATTTTGCTTCAAGAATTGTAAATAGTCATTAGTTTCAAGTGATTTTTGCTTCACCAGTGCAAATGTGTGTCTATAATTTACAGGTATTTTCTTGTTTTTCCCTGAGTTCAGGCTGAAAGGCGAACACTCTGCTCACACTGTGCCTCATACTACACTGGGCTGGTGGTTGCACACAGTAAATTTGATGTTGCAGGACTTATATAAGACAGATGATAAGAGTATTATTGCATAGTTTTGTAAAAACAAATACCAATTTATTAGTATCTTGCAAACTAGTAAGCTAACTGGTCAAATACCTTAGCTGAAAATGTTGTCTGCAACATTATATATGTAGCTGGGAGTCACAGGAGGGAAGCCAACAAGTAGCAGTCCTCCATCATTGAGAGAGAGGCAGGTGAACTCACAGTATAACACTGTGATGGTTAACTGCAGGCATCTGTCTTAGCAGGACTACCGATAGTCAGCTACAGCAAAAACATATTTACAGAAAGAAATCAATCAGCCCCAATTACTCTCTGACCTGAGTGGTGGTATGAAGCATGTGAAGCCAGAGGCACAGTGTGAGCAGATAAGATGTTAGACAGCCAACTTAGACACACAGTAAAAACCTTCCTACAGTAGCAGCCTCACCCTCTCACCCTCTCACCCTCTCTCTCCCACAGCAGACACCAACATGCCGGCCGTCCAGCTGGAGACTGTAACAACGGCCGATTTCCTGGACGTGATTGCACACACCAAACCCTCAGCCCGAAACCTGATGGACAGATACACAGCCTGGGAGAGAGAGTACGAGTCTGTCTGACCCCCATGCACAGATCATAACATTTTAACATAACCAAGAAAAAAAAGACTTTCACACAACAATACATCTGGATGATAGTTTATTTTTTTAATATATACAAACTCACCTACTGCACTTTCAGTTACTAGGTATTTGTCACATTACTGTAATCTGGGGCAGTGCAGGTTGTAATAGCTCAGAGTGCTGTCTTAATGTGCTGAAGGGAATAAAAAACAAAATATTAATACTGAAATACAGTGAAAATGAAAACCTACACTGATGCCCTCTTTGCCCATGCCAGTATTTTATGTTTGTACAATGATCAATTAAGCATAATAAAATAAAGTTGAATTGTATTTATTTATTTTTACAATATTTTATACATCCTGCTGAAAAAAAAGCACCAACATGACTGTTTAACAGGTTTATGAGGAGCAGAATAAGTCAGTAACACCCTTTTCTCCATGCTACAAGTGCACAGCAGTAGTAAGTGACAGTCTTCAACTGTGCAAAGAAAAGACTGTGTCTCTGATGTTACTTGTAGGTTACAGCAGGTTCTGCAGGATGTGTTCAACAGCATCTGGGAAACTGTCACATATCAGGTGTGGAGGTGGGTTGATTTTCTTTTCATCGCCTGTTCTGTATTTACCTGAAACATGACGTCCCACAAACAAAGAATACTCAAGTTGAGCTTGGAGGAAAAAGCAGCAGCGATCCTGTTTATGTAGAGTGGAAAAGGAAAAACGAGGAAGAAGGAGTGAAGCTGGCGCAGTAAAGACGACTCACCGGTTCGGACCAGAATACCCAACATCCCTGCACTCTGAGCCCCGCCCACATCATCTCTGGCATCCTGCATGGACACAAACCACCACAGAGCAATTTTTAATAAATTGTGCAGATGTAGAAACGTTCATATTTCTTTACACTGAACCGTACAGACCACTGGTCACTTGTATTTCAATTGGAAAGAACACTGATTATTTGCTGGGAGCTAATTAACATGTTTAAATTTAGCTAAAGATGTGGAATTTTCCACAAATGTCAATAATATTAGTTTGACATAAAAAACAGTGAATGTTTAATTACCACTAACAGCCTCATGACAAGTGCTACTGTTGAAAAAATGGACCAAAATATTGAAGATGAGTGACGACTGCATACTTACATCTCCTATCATGACAGCTTCACTGGGGCTACATCCTAAATCAGACAGAGCCTGTGGGAGGAAAAAAAGACAAAAACACTGTAAAAATCATCACTTAGAGGTTACTGGTTAGTTCTAAGAAGCATTAGGCCAATTCATATAAATTCAGAAAAATTAAACAGATTAACTGGACTCTTCAGGAGGCAATGTATTTGAATATAGAAACATATCATGATCAATAAAAAGTCAATTTCAACTACTCCTCTTCTTTTAATTGAGGAAAAAATATGGAAAATGTGTTTAAGAAAAAATGCTTACCTGTGTAAAAAATGTCTTTTCAGGCTTTCCCACTACAGTCGCTTTACAGTCTGTGGCGTACTCCAGTCCGGTCACAAAAGGTCCGGGACCGAGGGCCAAACCATCCTTACGTTTGTAGTACCGAGCTTTGTGGATGGCAATGAGAGGAGCTCCATCCAGAATCATTCTGGGAAGAAATACACAGAAAAATAAATAAATAAATCACATCCAAAATGTTATGGGATGCAGTGAAGAGTTGTTTCACCTGAAAGCCTTGTTGAGTGTTTGGTAGTTGAAGTGATCAGGAGCGAGTCCAATGACAACAGCATTTGGCTCTGACGTGTCAATGCCTGAAAATGGAAGAACATGCAGTTTAGAAAAGTCTGAAAAAGATAAATAAACTTTAATATGATAAATAATTTATCATGCCATCTCAGATTCCTGTTTCTTTGTTTTATATAATTTTAAAAACAACAGTTTTTTTTTTTTGCTGCTGGTCAGGATACATGAACAATTTAAATTCTTATCATTTGGTCATGAATAGCAACACTATCTTCACCCATTATGAAGATATTTTGGGAGTTTTTTTCAGGCAGGATGATCAGAGTAAGGACTCTTACTCTGATCTTACCCAAAATTTAATCATTTGCTCCTTGGATGGTATCTGATCTCTCCAAATAAAATTCTTTGAGATAGGTTCAGTAGTTTTCCTGTGATGTTGCTACTGTTTGGACTGACAAAGAAACAAACAATTGAAACAAGAAAGAAACAAACACACAGTTTTAACATTGTACCAGTGAAGTCTTCCAGTGCACTGTCCTCCACCAGCAGCAGAGGTCTGTGCTGTTTCTGCTCTAACAAACTTCTTGCTGCACTCAGAGAAGTGAAGATCTCTTTTTCCTGCAGAATGAAGGTGACGAACAGTTATTTATCAGGACATGCAGAACTTTACTCTTGAGCAATTGTTTCTGTTTTCTGTTTGTACCACATTAAAAAAAATAATTTGGCTTCAGATATTTCACCTGAACGTTGAAGTTGAGATGTTGCAGTCGTGCCAGTAAGTTCCTTTTACTCTCCTTGGTTGTGTTGGTTACAAACTTCACAGCTACAGATGCCTGCCTTAACCTGACGACATCAAAACACAAACATTCTGCAACTGAAAGCACGTTTAGTATCAACTTATTATAACAAACTTGATATAATATTGCTGGAGGAGGATTTGTGGTTTTCAGGCATGAGTCCCGTCTAATAAAATAACAACTACAGTCTTCAGCAAAAGTCCACTGGTATAAATCAGTGATTTTCAATGAAGTACCATCCAGACTAATGACTCTCCATCTTAAACCTGGTGTAACGTCCTGTGTCCCACCTGTTGAGAGCGTCCTGCGCTCCGGGGACAGCTGTGTCTTCTATGTGCAGAGTTCCACTCAGGTCGATGAGCACAGCCTTCAGAGCTCGTCTGCCCGCCATGCTGGACGCCTGCAGAGGAGGACATGGTGAATGTGACTCACAATTATTTTCTACATTGATCATTTGCTCTATAAAACATCACAGCTATCATTAAAATCACCTCTGCTTGTACTGAGACTAGAGTTTGGAAATGTGTTAGCACTTGTGAAAAGGTGGTGAAATGAATGTGGGAAGGATGAATATTTCTAATCCTCCTCAACCATTTGATTATTTCATTTCACCTGCTTTGAACAAACCTAAAACTGAAATTTCCAACTGCGACCATTCTCAACATTTTGGATAACATGTTGGATAAGAGCAGCTCTGACCGCATGTCTCTGATTATGTTTTTCCAGCTAAAGGTCCTCTGTAAATGGAGCTTTACTCAGTCTTCCTTAAAAAAAAAAAAAAAAAAAAAAAGCTTATTCTTTCATAATAATTTATTACTTGAGAGATTACACATTCATAATCATAATTCACATTGGCAGAATTTATCAGATTACTGTGTTGTTCAAACCTACATGGGGACAAACTGAGAGGATTATTGACCCGCTTCGTTTTCTGGGTTTCTGCCTAGAGTACAGATTTTGGGATTGCCGATCTATTGGTATTTGATTTTAAACTGTGATCCCCTATTATTTAGACATGCTTGGATTTCTGTCATGTAGTTATCAATGTGAGCGTACAATTAAAGCTCTTAATACCCATCTGAAACAGCACTCACACGCACAGTATGGAGGTCACGTATCTATCGCTGGTATTTATCTCAACTGATGTGAAGTGCCAAGAATAATGTGTGTGTGTGTTTAATACTGTCTCAATTTCACACTCTCAGGTCTGACAATTACACTGGCCATTCACAGATGTATTGTTTCACTTTTTAGTTTACTGGAGTAGCACCTGGCTATTTATCTGCTATGTTCTACAGATACGCTCCTCCTACATCCCTCAGATCCTGTAACCAGTCTTTTAAAATGTCCTCCACAGTCCAATTAAAACACTATCAGACCTCAAATCTGGAACCAAACCAGAGGACGTCAGGCCACCTGATTCAGTAGAAAGCTTAAAGACCATGTTTCTGTAGCCTTGATGTATTTTTATGCAGTGTACTGGTCATTGAAGTATTTGTTTTACTTCCATGAATGTTGTATTTTATTGTCTTGTGTTTTATTTTATTATTAGTTGCACTCTCTGCATAAACTGTGGTATACCAATGACGTTGCTATGAGCCTATATCTTTTACGGAAACTTTATATTGTTATTACTTTTCTGCTGCTTCTACTGTATACTACCGCCCTGCTACATTTCAGAAGGAAACACTGTACAGTTTACTGCCTTGCATTTATTTTTCTTTACCAGCAATAGTTTGTAATTTTGAAATGTTCTTTTCTTTATCACCTATGCCTGATAAGCAACAATGAAAAGGCAGTAATGCATGAAGCTGACTGGACTATGGTGTAGTCTTTTAAAGTTTGTTGTTTTTTTTTTAATTTTCTGTTCAGCTTCACTGCCAAACACTACTATATGTAAACACTATGTAATATTTACATAAAGGTAATCTGGTTGTTTTTATGTTTTTTGTACGTCTTCCAGTTTTACTGTTCAGTTTACTTACTCATGATTTTATAATGATGTTACTGAAATTTGCACACTTTAATTAACTTCTACTGTGTCACTGGAACTGTGCCGTTTAATTAACTACAATATGTTATTTTCTCCTTAATGAATGTTTGACTTATATGGTTGGAATTTGTGATCCTTGCTGTCCCTGCTGGGAGAGCCTCATAATCAGCTATTAATAAACGTATATAACAGTCTTGGTTAGCCTTCATATATCCACATTTTAACATGCTTGTGTCTCCCCTAAATAGAACTATGGTGCAGGAATATGGAGCTTAAAAGAATCCAACAGAGCTGTACAATGTTTTCGGGATCCAGTAATTTCCAAAATCTCAACAACAAAAATGCTGAGTTACAAAATCAAAGTAACAGAAAACAACATTTTCATCACAGAGAAAAAGTTCCACTCAGATTTTAAGGAGGTGAAATCTGTGCTGCAGTTTCACTTTCAAACAAACCTTGATTGAAGTTGAACATCTGTGCACAATAACATTAAAAAATTTGAAGGCACTAACATTATTTGTTATATATGGTTTATGTAGAATCTAAAGATCTGATGCACTGCTGCAGTAAACTGGTATTCATCCTCTGGGCAACAGATTTTATGAAAATGTAAGTTTAAAGTGGCACATGAATCATATTTACTTTATGCAGTACAAACTATGCTGATTAAGAGTTCAAAGAAACCACTCAATAATTGATTTTTGTATGCAGATTTTTCCAGCACTCTACATTACATGTCAATTTATTCTTCTGTATTTTAAGTATTTCTTTGGAGACAATGATGGTGTGAAGACTTGATTATTGGAAATGTAGCATTCTGGTGCTGGGTTGTATGAATTCATGGTGTAATTTAAAACCATATCACCTGAGTTTAATCACAACAATAATAAAAACTTCAATTAATGTTATACCTTAATTTGATTACTATTATAAGCCTAACGAATCTCTAAACACTCTGTGACAGAGAAACACCTGCAAATTGTTCCTGATATGATTAGTAACAGTTAAACTGTATCATTACGTAACTGCTAATTTAAACTTTTTTATTTCTGCACGTATGATTACTTCACCACTGTTACGAAACGTTGCTGTTTTAATTCTACAGAAAGTAAAATGAGTGAATTAAGTTGAAATATTGAGTGTACAGCTAACCTTTAACAGCAGCAGCAGCAGCTTTACTTCCTGTTTCCTGATGACGTTTTCTTCTTCGTTCGTTTAAAATGTTGTTGTTTTAGCGCTATAACCACTGCTGCCCCCTGTAGTTCAAATGAATAAAATGTTTTTACACTCTCAATACCTGGATTATGCTAAAAAATTTATACGTTATGTTCTATATTTTTGGGGTGAAAAAACACTTTTTAATATCACCCTCACTTTTCAATAGCACTCACTGTCTTTTTGATAAATTGTTATTATTTTTCCCAATTCATAGGCATAATCAGTTAAGAGGGTTATCCTTAACCACTTAATCACTCATTAGAATAATAAAAAAACATATGTGTCCCATCACACTAACAACCAACAGATGTATCGTATTAGTGGGTCTTTTAAGGGCATTGAGATAGATTTAATGTGGTGGGAGGTATTATCAGGACGATAAAAACCTCCTCTCTGCACGGTGCCAGACAGCACTGAACAAATCCTCTTTCCATGTTACCTCCACGTAGTGAATAACACTGATGTTTTTTTAGCTTTCAGTTTTTGTTTTTGTATAAATATTATGTGGCTTGGTTGATAATTGTGGAAAAAACAAGATATTTTGGAACTAATCTCACACTGTAAATTTATTTGTCCAGACAGCATATCTAAATCAGGGACATGTTTTGAATCCCTTCTTAGTAAAACACAACTTTAATATCATGTTTTGTTCCCGATTGTAATTCTATATTTTGTTTTGTTTTTTTCCTGTTTTATTTTTTTGGTATTCTTTTCTACGGACCCTCGCTATAGGTGTTTTTGTTTATAACTTGTCACAATATGGTTACAGCCACATATAGAAATTTCTACACAGCAGAGGAATTGTTTCCTTTTTTCTATTTAAACTCTATTTCAATTGTAATTTATATTGGTATATTCCATAACAGATACTATATATGTCTTATTAAACATGTACCTTCATAGAATTTGTCTTTCTGGAATTACACTCATAACTAAGTGCTTGAAAAATGGAAAAACTCCCACAAAAACCCATCCTCATGGTGTGATACCAAGAGCTCAGAGACCCAAAACGGTCCACATCCTGACCTGTAAAGTGCAGATACATATTCACGCACAGTCGCCTGTGATCGCTTACAGATTTTGCTGTGAGCCCCCAGCTAAACTCTGACTAATCACATATCAAAGTGGCTTTACTGTGTAAATCTCCCTGATAAACATATGCTTCTAATTCCAGTAGATCCTCCCCTCCCCACCTCCAGTACATATTTAGGATCAAAACTAATGTTAATAAAAAGTGGTTGTGGAGCTTAGCAGGACAGGAAATGGTGATAATTCACAACATATGGGGATTATTAACAAAGTGGAGCCAAATAGCTGGACAGAGAGTTGAGGGACATATGTCAATATTTACACAGTGTAGGTGTGGAAAAAATACATAATAAATAATAGTATTCATACATTTAGTCAAAGTATTCAGAATAGTGAAGGAGATTTGTTAAAATATACCTGAATAAAAGTGATGTTACAGACTGGATTATAAATATTTACCACATTTGTAGTAAAGAGTTAACAAATAGAATTTCACAAAACTGAATAATACATTTATTTTTGGACAACATACCACCTCCATGTTTGTGGCACTGAGAGGGTATCAATGTGTAAAACAGTACAAAGTACATTAGTTTGAGTTGCTATATTGCTTAAAATTTACATTTATACACTTTTAACCTAAATTTCACAAATGGAAAAAATTCAATAAGGAGAGATTACATTGAATGACACAGTTCTGCCCTTTTTGTTTTTTGGCCTTCACCGTCACAGATGTGTTCATGAAGCCCCGCAGCCCCATTACAAATAAAACCTTTACAGTAACAGTCACTTGAGTATCAACAAACCCCATATCCTTCCAATCTGTCTGGGCAGGATTTAGAGTTTTTACATTATCATCTCCAAACTTTATCTTTGAGCACCTTTTATAATCTTCACATCTCAATGTGTCCTTTAATAACATAGAATAAAAGTGAGGACAAACAAATCCTGTGCAACACAGAACCAAAACTTCTGGATGAAAACAGCCATCATCATCATCATCATCATTACCCTGTGTGGTGTTATGACTTCAAGAAAATTACATTAATTTTGTCCTTTTAGTGTTGTACTGATGAGCATGTTGGGAAGTCTCCACCAACTATAAACATGACCGGGTGACAGGTCCTTTCTTGTGTGTGGTTGTTCCTTGGCACGTGTCTTGTCCTCAGGCTCCGTGCAGAGTTGGGGCGACCGTCAACCAAACAGCAACAGTAGGACAATGCAGGCAGAATTCACTATTATTAAAGGTACTGATGGAAAAACAGAAAATAGACAAATTGCACAGATCAGTTGCTTTAGTTGCAAAAACCATGAACCTTAAAATATCAAAGTCAAATCTGGTAATAAACAACAATTACACCGTGTTTTCACTTAAGTGAAGACTAGATTAAACATTGGTGCATGTGAGAAATGTTGTTGAATGTATATTCATTCATTTTTTTGAGGAAATAAGGAAAGTGGTTTTCCAACCTCTCATGACAGTCCGAACTGAGCGGATGAGATTGAGAATCTGGGCTTTGACTCCTGGATCATCCCCAAAACCTCCAACTCCCTGGTCAACACCCCAACCGACTGTAAACACACACACACACACAAACACAGAGAAAAACAGAAAGTATAGAAGACATGAATCAGCAACGAGGTTAAGATACAAATGAGGAGGGGCGAGACAAAAGCATAAATAGGACACAGCCATTGATTACTGAAGAACATAAAATGTGAAAATATCAAATATATATCAATCCCTAGTTTTCTTCTTTTGATTCCCTTTAAGAAGCCTGAAGGTTGAAACAAATCCCCTTATTACAGTTCTCTCTGGAGCCTGTTTAGTACAACAGTCTGTCAGCTAACAGCAAATACGTAAGCTAGCTGCTTTTACATCGTCTACTTGGTTATTTTATCTAAATATGTGAGTATAAAATGTGGCAGATCACTTACTCTTACTGAGAAACCTCTCCTCATGCAACACAGCGATTGCATTAGTGCACAGAATAGCGGTCTGGATGAGAGAGTACAGTGTAAACGCCATGCTGGCAACTTCTTCTTCTCCGGTTTCTCCTCCTGCTGCTGCTGCTGCTTCTTCGTTTTCTTCTTCTTCGGTGTCCCCGCCACTCCCAGAGATGCAGCTGCCGTAAACCGGCAGCAGAGGTCGTGCAACACTGTACTGTAATAATGGCCGTCCTGGCGCTTTGTCTCACAGACAAAACTTAAATTTCCATTTATTTTAATTTTGCAATGTTGGAATCAGGTCCAATTATGTATTATATGTTACGCTGTACATTTTAACACATTTCCTAAAAAACAAAACAAAACATTAGAATATGGAACAAAAAAAAATAACTCAATAGGAACCAAACAACTTTTTTTTATATACTATACTATACTATACTATACTATACTATACTATACTATATCTATCTATACTCACAAATGTAATTGTGTAGTGGCCAGGTCTAACTGAATGTCTGTTTTCATTCAACTCTGAAAAAGTATCCATTGCCTCAAATAATTGTTGATTGTAAAGGTAACTCTTTCTCAATTTGTGTCAGGTTTTGATATATTCCTCATCTGAGAAGCTGGGATTGACTGGTTTCATCATTAATTATGTCAAAAGGTCTTTTTTTGTGCCTCAGCTTTTATGTTCACTAGAAATGAGATGATCTGAAAACTTTTACTTAGTCTATAGAAGCATAAATGACCAGAAATACTTTAAATAATTTTTAAAAATCCTAATAATGTAACCACGTTCAGATTTTTGTATAGACTTTTAATTTACACATAAATAGTAGAGAAACTACAAGAACATTTTGAAATACATCTGCATTAACAGTTTATAATGATAACATTTTCTCAGTAAATGACAACTTTATTCATTCATTCTATAAACAAGGAAGGTGACTTGCCTTTTTTTTGACATACACTTGACTTCACCATCACCACCACCACCATCGTCATCATCATCATCATCATCATCATCATCATGTGTCTTTCTTCTTCATTTAACATTATAATAAATAGTATTTTCACAATTAGGGTCTCAGGGTTGATACTTAAATAATAAACAAACAAACACATATAGATAGACTGACTGTGAGGTTCAGTATTCTCAAGTATGACATTTTATACAGTCAGGTGAAATCATTTACATATGGATATACAACACTGACAAACTTCAGTTTTTTTGCTCCTCGTTGCTCTGACGCTTTTTTGGAGAGAAAAGACCTACAACCACCCGGAGGGAGACTCTGCAGCTGATGGCGACAATGTTACCTTCATATCTGGTGATGACTGAAAGATGTTACAAAATCTGTGTGGAAAATAAAAAGCATGTTCAATGTGCCTTTAAGCAAATGATTTAAACTTTTTGCTGCTTGTCCGATGTGGTATGACGTCAACAGTAAACGTGATACAGGGTAGTATTTTATGGAACTTTCTCTGTATAAATAACATTAAAAAAATGGTTAATTGGATGTGACATTGTAAAAGGACAGTGCAGTGACATCTGCAATGAATATAATACTTTAGGCTTTCTGTACATTAAGAAATCACTCCCACACTATGGGTCCAAACTGTCAGTGCACAGTTTGCATAATGTGTGAACCCTTGTTCGTGACACCACCCTGTATTAATACTGTTCTGTTTACAACCCAAAACACCAGAACCGTCTTCTTCCACAGCTGGACGTGATGAGGAGAATTCCTTTGGAGTCAAATGTTGACGATAAATAGAAGTTGGTATGTTTGCTTCTCTTTGCCGTCCCCTTTTGGTGATACAAATGCAACAACAGTGATGATAGTGACTTGGTGTGTAGCCCATCCTCATCCAAAGTCTGGTGTATGTACAGCTGGGCCAACAGCAGTCAGAGCCACGGGTAATAACACACCGCCACATTGTTTTTGTGACTTTTTATCTCTAAAGAGCCTGAAAATGAGTTCTGTGACATCACCAACTGCCTTCCTGGAGATCTTCAACAGACCTGGAAAGTTCACAAAGGGCAATAAAGGCTGTGGATGCTTTGGTCCTGGTTGGATAAAGCTTCAAATCTGACTGCCAATGCAAACAAATGAGAAAAGAGCGAGGATTGATCCATTTTCCCCTGACGTCACCAGTTTGTGTCAGTTCAGTTCTGTCAGTTTGGAAACTGGGGGAAATAACAGTTATGAATCTTTTACTAGTGTGCTAACCCACAGCATTGAGTTCATAACAGACAGAGTGTTTGCAGGGCAATTAACAACGGTGACACTGAAGAAGAAGCAAAATAAATGCTGTCCCAGGAAAACCCCAAAAATGTAAATGTTTACTATAGCGTCATATTCCTCTCTGTCTGTGTCTCTCTGCTACATTTTCCACTTAAAAAAAAAAAGAAAAAAAGAAGAAGGACATTCACAAACATCCAAGCAGCTTCATCCTCTTGATTTAGTTTACTTAACCTGTAAAGACAACAAAGGAAAAAAAGAAACATTAGTTTCATATTTGGGGTTTGATTGGTCCTAAATGTTACTGGGTTTCTGAGACTCAGAGAGACTGAAGCTAAACTGGACACTTTAATTCTCAGATGAGTAAGTTTGCTGGACAGGGATAATTAACTGTGCTAAATCTGTTACTAAACTTCCAAAATTTGCCATTTTAAGAAAAAAAGACAGGCTAATCTATCTAAGTCTATCTAAAAAAAAACCCCGACCAAATCTACTTTAAGTTAACCAGCGCAACTTTGCTGAACCTCTTCTAGCTCCTATAGGTGTTAGTAAAAATGTCTATATCTGTTTTTATGTGATATCTACTAATAGGATTGGACTAATTGAACTTTCTTCTATTAATTTAAATTACTTGAAATACTGTTACCTTTTAGCTACTTGTTGAGATGGGAGCTGATCTTCTCTTTTCTGATGATGTTTGCGTAGGGAATCTGAAAGACACAAAAAGAGAAAAGTTACATTAATGTGAACAAACAAGACTTGGACACATTTATAACACATAGGCAAACATTAACGGCATTCAATCAGTTTGTAGTTTTTAAAATAATAAATAATGTATGATGTGACGGTAGATTTATTGTCTCTAGAGCACACTCTTTTATTTCACTTCCCATTTGTTTATCTTGAAAGAAAGAAAAAGTT
>OOFC01048516.1:61234-74545 GCA_900323345.1 Pseudochromis fuscus
CACCAAACACATCTCCTCCTACTGTTGCCAACTACTACTGTGACTGTGGTTTAATGGTGAAGAATAAATCAATCCAAAAGGCCTGGTCTTTGCCAAATAAAACAATGTTTTCTCAGGCTGAATCTTCTGGTGTAGTCATTTGAAATCTGAATCTTTTTATATCCCACAGAGCTTCAGAGAGCTCTTCTGATGGTGACATGATGATGCAAAGAGAACAGCATATCGATGTCTGAGTTAAGTTAAGTTCACTTAGCACCTACTGCTCTGAAATCTGATGGGAATTTTGATAAATTCGCCTGTGGGTTGCCTTTGAATCATAAGGTCATTGGTTCGATCCCCTACTCCTCCTGTCCACATGTCGAAGTGTTCTTAGGCAAGACACTGAACCCTAAGTTGCTCCCAATGGTGGCTAGCGCCTTGCATGGCAGCTCGGTAGCCATTGGTGTGTGAGTGTGTGTGTGAATGGGTGAATGAGTTGCCTTGTAAAGCACTTTGGGACCTAGCTAAGGTCCAGAAAGCACTATATAAATGTACTGCATTTACTATAAATTTGAAAGTAACGATAAACTTACGTTCCTGTCTGATGTATTAATGTATTTATTTTGTGAACTCCACACCCCTCCCCCCCACACACACACACATACACCCACACAAAACATGAATTTTGTGTATCTTTATGTTGTTTAAAGCTTGTTATAAACATGTTGCAAAAGCAATTTTAATGTTTGTTTTTTTTCCACACGTCTTCATGTATTCCTGCACGACTTGTTTTTTATTTCTCTGTCAGGAAACCCGTGCATGAGTCTCAGTGTGTGTGTTTGTCTGAGTGTACCTCTGTTTTCACTCATCACTGTGTCTCACCAGTGTGCCCTCCCTCACCCCCGACAAGCTTTAATTGTGTAATCCTATGATCCGGCTTGTAATCCCCTCATACATACAGTACAGTACAGTACAGTACAGTGGCAATAATGTACACAGTTACACTCACACACAAAAAGACATCAGGGATCTCTGTCAGATTAAACAGATGAAAACAGCTGATCAGCTCTATTTTTTGTTTATATGTTGTAAAAAAGAGAGTAGAGAGTAAACAGGATAAAGCAACATGCAATTCAACCATCATCAAACATTTTATTTACACTTCTTCTCATGTTAGATTAAATGTTTTTCCTGAAGAAGGCTCATCTGTGGTGTGTTCAGGTTCAACTGGAGCAGTGAGTCTCAAAAAAATATCAAATATAATTCAAATCAAGAAGGAATTTATTTGGTTTTGCTGCGGTGTGACAATAAAAATTTATTTAAATGATGATCTAATTGAAAAGAGTTGATAATAGTCTAGTCTGGGTGTTCAATACATAAGATTATCATCCAAAACTTGTATTTTGTGTGCACTGTATAGATTTAGTTTGAAGATCTGATGCAGTTTAGTTCAAGATACAGACAACAATAATCAATTTTACCAGATTTAAGCGACTTCAAACAGGAGAGCCAGCTTGCATGTATCTCTGGCAATTAATGTTCAACCACAAAAAAAAAAAAAAGCCACACTTTTGCTTTTCAATTATTTGATTTTTAATTATTTGATATTTGTGTTAAATGTAGTTCTGCTCAAGGGCTCGCCCATTATAGATAGAGGCTGGCTTTTAAAGAGGGGCCACCGGGCAAAATGGTAAACAACAGAATTAAATGGTAATAATTATTGTTCCAGAAAATAATTATTGTTCGGCTGCCTATCTGCTCTGGTGTTTAAATAACAACGAATATTAGCTGGCTTGTTTTTTTTTTCCCAGTGTGACACAACAGTGTGTGTATGTGTGTGTGTGTGTGTGTGTGTGTGTGTGTGGATGAGGTGGCTTAAGTTGAATCACATATGCGGGACACAGATAGGCGAGCAAGAAACAAGCAGGATGACACACACACACACAAGCACAAAAAAAAATTATATGTACTGCATGTTATTTCCTCATGCATCATTTTTATTACTACTCAACTGAAGTATTATTGATTACTTTTGGTGACTTTCTAATGACTTTGGCCTAAAAATGCAGGTGCACACTGGAAAAAGCTCATGATTTATATAAGTTATGATGAGCAAAACAATTTGAAGTTCAACTGCACTAATAAAATGTCTGTTTTTTTTTCCATTGACATCATTTTCAAAGGTATATTTTACTTCTCAATACCTCAACTGTCTCTTTGACATAACTCTTAGTCTGTCTTGCAAACAGGATCATACACAGCAGCATATGGATGGATTTCACACATTTCACACACTGTATTGTTTTTGATGTGCTGATGCTAAAGCTCAACATCAAAACAGCTTTTTATCACTGTTATTGTTTTGATTGTTACTGATCTCTTGCTGCTGATCCACTGATGCGTAAATACCCCTCTGCAACACTGTGAATAGAGGGATTAGCAGAGTGACAGTGTGACAGTGATCTGACGGTGCTAATGACGGCAGCAACGTGAGCCTTTGTTGTTTTTGATGATGACGTCCAAACAAGCTGAAGACGCGACGCACGCTCGCTGATGTAAGCACACACACACAGTTCTTATGACACACACACACAGATTAGATGATACAAGATGTTTTTCATGTATTTTTTAAAGGATTATTTCCCCCTCAACATTAATATAATCTGTTATTTTTTTTCTTTTTTACAACCTAATGACAGATGTTATGAATAAAGGAGATCATAAAAACATCCACACTGGACACCTACTGAGGTTCATTCATATACACTACATTATCCTTGTATAATTAAAAGACTTATTTTTTAACATTTTTGATTACATTTAAGAGCAATAATCAGGATATATTGTTGTATATTCAGCCAAGACAGCGGCTTTAGATTTTGGTGTTAAAAATACAGTTTTTCAGTGAAAACTAAACTTCAAGTTAACAGAGAAGGACGGAGACAATTTGTATTTGTTTTGGCAGAAAACAAAGTATCTCAGTATATTTAGATTTTTTTTTTAAAGTATGATGTTTTTCAATCACAGTTTTCTTTTTTTTTCATCAAAAGTTGGTTGTTAACAGATTTTTAGTAACTGTCTACTGTCTTGTCAAGTGGCACAAACACAAAGCTCTCAACTAATATTTTTCTGTTTCCCAAGAGAAAGAACCTAAAGTATGAGGACTGTTTGGTACTATAGCACACAGCAGCATCCCCGAGCTTTGCATGGCACAGGACTGTTTACACAGGAGATTATTCAGTCTAGAACAAGACCAAACAGGTTTTAGACTTCAAGATTGACTACAAGATTTGTAAAGAAGCCAGAAAATTACCTACAAGGTGGAGATCAACTAAAGAGTGTAAGAATGAACATAATGACATATACTTTTCCATCCAACCATCCATCATAAGAATATGTTATCAAAGGATGGAGCAAAAATCCACCAAACAGTACTTCTTAGGTCCCTCCTCCCATTCACACCTAAATGAATTGTTAGAAGTTTGTATCCAACATACATCTCAGTCAAAGAAGTGTAACATGTTCATTTCAGTGCCTTGAATTGGCCCCGCTGCCCTGCATTTGACTCTTAAAATACTCTTCTTTTCACCGGCTTTCACTCTAAAACACAGATTAAAAATCATAGCTGAAAGCATAAATATGTTTTGGCGTGAGTATTTGGATTTTTATGAAATCCCCACAGCATATTACACTTACAGTGGCTCTGTGCGCTAAGTAAGAATCATGGAGTGTAAAATTGACAGATGGGGCTATTTGGGTTTCCTTAAGTGCTCGGGGACACTCACACAGTTTGGGTGGGTCTCTTGTCATCAGTGGTACTTTGGTTAATGATGACAGCTGCACTCAGTCGTGATTTACTTATTTTAAAAGAGAGAGAGTTATCCCCATTGCCACACACTCACTCACCCTCTCTTCCTCTCGCAGATGAAATTAAGAGCAACATGTTGACTTCTAAATCTAAACGTTAAAACATATGCGGGCCATTAGCACGGTCCCCAGATGTTGCCGTGGTAATCCCAAGATTTCTGCTGTTCTGATTGGCCCAGAAGTTTAATCATGAGACGGTTAATGCACATCCCAGACAATGAATGTGATGTGTGAACACAAATTCAAAGTGTACCAAAAAATATACATAACTGCTTAACACTCTATAGACTGGATGGTAGGAAGAGAAGTTTGTGTTTCTTCTGTGGATGCTCTTGTTGCTATGGTGATGATTTTGCCACTACAGATGTTAGGGTTTAGTTAATTTTTTATTGATTTTTTTTTTTATGGCTGAGAAATATGGCGAAACTTAGGCCCAGTGTATCCTATGTAGACAATTTTGCTGCTGCTTCCTCGTGGTAACATAACTACAAAACCTTGTACTACACCTTTAAAAACACATATCCCACATCAGTGTCTGAATAAACTAAATGTTCTTATAGCTTAATGGAAGTACATTTTAAAATCCAATATAAACCCTAATCATACTTGTAGCCATGTAGTTTATGTACGTATACATATGCACACAAACATGTCACACAGTCCTACATGGATGCAGGAGGGAAAAGTGAGTCTGAGACGCAGCTTTAAGTTGATCCTCTCTGAGTGTCTGATCTCTAAATGAACGTTACAGATTTAAATCTCTCTCTCGCTCTCTACATTTTTGCCTTGCCCAACCTGCTGGTAAATCTCTAAGCTGTATTTGAACATCAGAGGCCACAAAGAAGATATTTAAGAGAAAGCAGATCTTTAAATGTCCACTCCGATGGCCTTGGTTGACCTTTGCCAACAGATTTCAAGCTACGAATGGAGCCAGCTGACAATGATGGAAACCTTAAATAAATCTTTATGTCATGTTAGGTTTTCATACAAATTTTGTTTTTGTGTGTGTGTGTGGGTATTCTAGTTTATCAACAGCTCAACAGGTTATTTTAAAACATGTCAACAGTTTATTTCACCAGAGATTTATTATAAGAACCAGATGACCCCTTTAAGGCAACTTTAGGTTGAGTAAAAACGAATCCCAAGACAGTTTGAGCTAATGCACGCTAAATCTCTGCTTTCTATTCAAACCTAGAAGGGTATAACCTTGCAGCTCTAAATATTAAAATGTAAGGATTATGCTTAGTCTCATCCTTATACTTGAGCCACAATGGATGAACAATAAACCTCTGAGATGTACTTGAAACACAAAGGGCATACGCTGAGTTTAAGAGCTTTCAAAGGCATTAGGGATGCTGTAAAAGTATTTTGTGGTAGTACATGCCGGGAGAAGAGATCAATTACTGACCTCCACAGAATAACATGGCAAAAATTTGGACTCCCCAGGGAAAAATGCAAATTATGATAATTTTTCCAAGTGAAAAGAAGTAAACACAAACGGATATTTAAATGAGCATGTCCTCAAATATAGTAATGTACTGTTACTTTTCATTTAGGGGGACCTAAGCCCCGCTCTAGCACATATTAAAACTTCACTTTTTTATAGTCAGCCACTGTTTCTTGCAGATCACTTTAGGTTCTTAGATATTTTTGCACACGCAGCATAATTAAGACCCGGCTACAGATTTCACAGTCATTTAATCAGACTTTACAAAGCAGGAGACAAACCAGGGCACATGCACATTACTTTATTTCTTGTTCAACTTTGTAAGTTTATGAAATAAAAAGTAACAATTCATTAACACTTGGAGAAGAACACTGTCCTGAAGACCATCTTCACTGTCTGTTTGCTGCAGGTGTTGTATTTACTTTTCACTTCACTAATCCTATATACAATTTGCAGACAACAGCACACCTGTTGATGTGCTCTTGTCTTTACCACTGTCAGTGAAACACAAATTGATCTATGGACACCTGTGTATTGTTAACATGCACTGTATGTACACATATGACAACTTTCTGACTATGAATACTGGAATAGCACTTTTGAAATGGGCTGATCAGTTCAGTTACAACACTTTATCTCTGACCAGCAACAATGTGACAGGAAAATTTAACCTCAAACACTCTGAAACATTTGTATGAGACACAAATATTTAGGTGTGATGTGAGGTCAGAGGCTTTCAGACTCTCACACAGCGGGGATGTGGGATTAGTTACATATGGCTGTCCTCACTTTGGCTGAAGCAGGTCAGAGTTTTATAAGCCTGTAAATGTGTTTGACACATGAAGTTCATCCTTGGCCAAAGGCCAAAGATATTCCAGGAATAGCTCAGCTTTATTTCACATTTGCACACATTTTTCTGCTCTGCACTGGATGCTCGGTGGGCAGACTGACACATGATATGATCGCAAAACATCTCTTGAAATCTTGAGTCTAGTTAGACTGTGATGTTCACTGCAACTAATCAAAACCTCATTAATTAAATGACAAAGATTTCAGTCCTGATTATTTCTATGTTGATTAATATACCTGAGTGTAACATACCGCCTCATTAATAAATGTGTTTGTTGCCCACAATACTTTGCCCTCAATTTATGAACACACATACACATACACACACTCTCAGAAACAAATAAACACTCTTGTCTTTGTGTGTGGACACTGACTGAGCAAACAACTCATGACCTAATCCGATCCTATTAGCAGTGAGAATAGGTACGCCATCAGATTGCTTCACATCGATTACAGTGTTCAAGCAACGATCCAAACACCACGTACAGCCAATCAATACACTCACACAAACAGGCAGTCAGATGACATATGGCTATATGAATATCTATAAAGCTCATAGTTGTGTAAAGATAGCTCATTACCACTAAGAACAATGTGTAAACATCTGCCGTAAGTTCTTGCTCAAGACTTAAAGGCCTATGTGTAATTCAAGTCTATATTTAAAACATTAAAGTATGAAAAATGTCGGTGTTGGAGTTAGGAGGTTTTCAGCACGAGGAGGATGGAGACATATGGAGCTTTACAGTAATACTGTTCATATAGGTCAAATAGGCATCAAGTCACTTTACTGCCGTACATGGCGATCTGTGACCGCTTCGTATTTACCAAGGATATCAAATCGCTGCCTTTCCATCTCTGCTCAGACTCTCTGGTATTTACATCTGCTTTAACTTATAGCATGACATCTGTAGATTGAAGTAATCGAGATTTATAATAGGATCAGCGTTTCGTCCAGCGCAGTGCAAGGGTTCAGGGTTAAGGGTTTTCCTTGATCTTCTCAGATGTAAATAATCTCTGTAAGAGTTTCTCTGTTTGTGGAATGATGGTCACATTATGTTTGCAATTAAAGTTTCAGTTGTTGTTTTTATTTATGAATCTTCTGATCAAACACTTCCTGTCATACTGCTCATCTTTATAACAATGATGCTTCGCTTTGGTTTGTGTTGCTTGATTGTCCATGTGAAAGGTATCAGTATGGATTATTGACGACCAAAGCTGGATGTGTAAACATGCAAGAACACACAAATGCATTAACATGCGTGCCCACAGCTTAGAAATATAAGTTAACTCTCCAAATGTAAGTAGAAAGAGAAAGGAAATATTGGCCCCAGATGTTTCCATTATAGTCTTATTGTTGTGTGACATACTGTAGGTTTTCAGGATTAGGATTAAAACATGTGCTGCTCATTTGCTGCTGTGAAACAGCTGCTGATTTTCTAAACCTTTGGTAAAGACTTAAATTATTTTTTATTGCAACTTAAAAGACTGTATGTTTAATTCCAAAAGAAAAAAAAAGGTTATTTAGTTTAAAAGCCACAAACTGTGCATCACAAGTGTTTCTAGGCACAAAAAATACCCCTAAAAATTCAAATATTTGTTTTTGGATTTCAGCACCAGACACACTGTACTGAGGGGACTGGTTGTATGTGACAAAATAATATGAAAAACAATAAAAAGTACAAAAAACAAACAAACAAAATGTATACACAATACAATGTGATTACTGCTGCTCACAGCTTATCTGCTCCATACTCTATAACTAAAGTTAGATCAAGAAGATTAATAGTGCTTGGATGCTATTGGAGAAAAACAAAAAGTCCTGATATGGTAACAAAAACTAAAGACCACTTCAGTAAATGATGATATTCCTCGACTGAGTACCCAATGCTGATGAGCACAAGTGGTGTACTGGATGCTCAGTCTGGAGATTAGAGTAAAATGAAAGAGTCACAACAGAAATACATCAACAGCAAGTGACAACTTTGGAGCAGCGCAGTGCCAAGCAACCACATTTTTAGTTTATCCTGACTCATGATCGCTGCCTCTCACTCTGGACAAACTTCAGAAATGGAGAGAGGTTGGTTCCTATTCAGGAGATTAGTTCTACTGGTTGTACAGGTTTGAACTCAACTATGTCAGACCAGTACTGCTCCATCTCCTGTCCCTGCACTAGATCCATCTCATCCTGTAACACTTTCAAAACCCATGAGGCCCTGGTTCTCGGAGGCCCCACATGGTCTCCTGGTGTGAGTTACGTTTTTCTTCATAAAAGATGATCAGTTATTCTGGATCTTTACCTGGATGCCATTTGTCTTGGTAGAACATAACAAAAGTCAACCCTAAGTTATCAGAGACATACATACTCCACAAAGAGAGTGTTTCAGAGACCAGTCACTAGAGTGGGCTGCAAAGGTTAAAGGCTAAATTTACTTGATTTGAGTGTTGCTGATGAACAGGTAATCAGAAGGAGAAATTCAACTTCTCGTGCAGGAGGTCTCTCGTCATAAATCAAAAATAACTCTGACCCAGTTTAGATCTCACTGCAAAAGGATTATACCTGGTGTTAAAACATGTTTGTTGTATATTTTTCATTTTTGTTGCTCATGAAACCTGAAATATTATATTATATACTTCACTCGTAAAAACACTCTTTCCTCATCTTTCCTCATCTGTTATTCCCTTCATTTGTGTCACTGGGCGTTTCCTCCTGAACCCTCAGAGAAGACTTGACTGATGTGTGACATCGCTTTCTCTCACCCTCGTTCCGCCTCTTCCTTCCCCTCCCTCCCCGCTCCGTCCTTCCTCCGTCACGTCACTGTCCTGCGGGATCCGGGAAATGATTAAGGAAGACAGTTTCAAATACCTTTCAAGTCTCTCCCTGATGGCACTGCAAAGTAGGTGGGCATGGAGAAAGTGGGAGCTGGTAAGAGGAGTTTGCCAGTCTGGCTGGTTGGAGACGGCGCAGCAGGTGAATATTTGCATGTGTGTGTACTGATTGAGCATGTGTGTGTGTGTATGTGTGTGTATAGATGCATGAAGGTAGGATTATAAAAACAGATAAACAGTAAGAACTAACTGGGCCTTGTGGGCTCCTGTAGCAATGCAAAAACAATATCCTTTAAATCTGTGATATACTTCCGTGTCTTGTTCACGGTGACATACATACGGGGTCCCCCACTGTGACACGCTGCTCACTGTGGCATGACAAGGTATGTGCATGTGTGAATACATATGCCTTTGTACAGTATGTGCCTTTGTATGTGTGCGCATAGGTCTATATGCGAGGAAGAGATAATGAGATCTTGTTCAGCTGAGGCCTGGTCTTGATCCCCAGAAGCCCTGGACTCATTTCAGTGAGAAACCTCTGAACGGAGTGAATACAAGGCTGAACACCTCTGGCAGAAACTTGGTCGCATGTAGAAGAATCATACGAGGGTGGTAGCCTTTGTTCTTTATGAAGGAAGAACCTTTTTACTGACGTCATCCCACATTTTAACATTTTTGAGCATTATTTGTGTATTCATAGGATCGCACTAGTAAATTTGGTTATATAAAGGTTATTAAACTGTGTTAGAGGTTACTTTGTGGAGTCGATCAGGACTATGACTGTAATCAAAGGGTTAAACTGCTGAAATATATTTAGATAATATAGGTCTCATTGTTTACAGTGCCTGAAAGGTTGTATGTTGCCCTACAGATTCAGAGAAGACAGGAGTAGAAGAGTAAAACGAAAGTGTTAGGTTGTCAATAGCACTATTTGTTACAAATCTACTTTTCGTACGTAGCATGTTTATCAGAGAGCACAAACCTCTGCCCAGGTGTAATCCAGACTGAAAACTGTGACTCTCTCGTGGTGAAATAGCAACACTATACTGTTGAAATGTTCACTCATAATAAGAGATTTTTTCTGGATTTTTTTTTTCTGATCTTGGTCAAAATGTAAACATTTGATAATCAGTGTTGGGTAACGTTACTTTTAAAAGTAGCTTGTTAAGTTATTTACTTAATTCTTTATTTTAGGAGTAGCGCGTTAGAGTACTCATACGTTACCAATAATTCTAATGTATACCGGCTTATACCATGGTCAGTGAGAATCCCAGAGTCAACTGGCGTGCCTTACATTGGTCTAATGCACGCTGCAACAAGCACATTTCCACGCTGTAAATGCGCTCGCTGACAGCTCCGCCATGTTTCTAAAGTTCTAGAACACACACTGCGCATGCTCACATGTGTCTCTCTCCGCTGCAGCACTTCAGTGTCACCGACCTCAGGGGAAACCAATCCGGGAAGAAGAGTCAAGTTCCCACATTAATGCGTTACTGGTTAGAAAAAATAACTAGTACTAGATTACAGGGAACTACGAGACTAACGCGTTACGTTACTCGTTAGTCCAAAATAGTAATTTGAGTACTCGAACGCGTTGCTAACTAACGCGTTACCCCCAACACTGCTGATAATATCCTACCTCTTCTAAAAAAATCATCAATCTCTGTTCAGTTCAGTAATTTTTCCAACAGACAGACAGACGCAGGTGAAAACAACCTCAACAGTACAACTTGCTCTTTTTTAAATGCATTTATCTTATCTATAAAAGACTCAAAATGACAAAGTTCAAAGATCCTCCATCCGTGCTAAGGTGACTGTATTCATACCAACACTGGCACTGAATGGAGAAAAAAAAACACCCAAATATTAAATGAGCCACTGAGTTTATAAACTGACGTGCTCCTCTCTTCCTTCCTTTCCCTCACCCTCTTCCTCCCTCTCGTTTCCATGCCTGTCAGCTAGCTTCGCCACGTGAGTTAGCCAAAGCTATCACTGTTCCCTTTTCTTTTTGGCATTGTTCAAACTAAATGGAAACAAGGTAATTAGCTTGTTACAATTAAAGCGAGACGAGCGGATGAATTGTAATCACCCGCAATGGAGTTCCTGCTTTCTCCCCTGCAGCCTCCAACAGGCCAGCTGAGCTATCCTCATTTGCATAATTAAAATATACAAATGATAATGGATTTTGTAGTCAATGTCCAGAGGCTGCAGAGGCAGGGATGAGAAGAAAATATGAAATCACAATAACAACCACACTGGTTTCGCCTAGAGGGGAGGGACGGGGGGGGAGGAGGAGGAGGAAGAGAAGGAGATGGGAAGAAAAGGAGTGTGTGGGGCTACTGGAAAAGATAGAAAGAGAGAGACGGATGTGAAGATAATGGGGGATAAATGAGTGAGAAGAAAAGACGGCCTGAACATCAGAGAGAGCAGAATAAAGGTGAACCAATTACATTTGCAAATAGCATACGCTTGGCCCTGGCCTGCGATGCCCTCCCTCTAGGGAAGTCTTTCGCCTGATTACATGAAATTGGGATAGAATTAAACATCTAAGAGTTGTCCTAAGACAAACCAAAATGAAATTAGAACCCGACTTCTTTTTTACCTCGGAGCGCCACAGAGCCGCACGACAGGGAGGGAAGGAGAGACGGAGGGATTTTGCAATTAGGCGAGGGACAATGTCGGTGAAATTAGGCCTTAGAGCTGAGTTATTTCTCCCTCTGCTTTTTCCTTTTTTTTCCCCACTCCTGGCTTTCTGTATAGTTTTCTCTTTCTGCCATCAGAAAGTTCGGAGGCGAAACAGCTGTGATCCCTTGATGCTGATGTGGTAATAGGCTTCACACAACTGAACTACGCCAAAATACATTTACACACACACACACACACTCGTGCCCCGGTGATTTGGCCTGTATGGCAGCACGGTGCACAATGAGTGTGACGTTAGAGTGGTGTGTGCCCTGAGCGCTGGGCAAGACCCCAAAACAACAAGTGAGCAGCTCTCCAGTCAACAAACAAACTTCGTTTCCCTCTACAGTAAATGTTGAGGGAGGGGGTTCTCATGCAAAGTGGGGGTCTCCTTGAAAACAGGAGTGCTTGTTTTCCCTAAAGAAAAATAAATATCGGGGTAGGATTGACTCTGCTTCACTCCCCTTTTTCTCTTTAGCTTCACATTTTCTTCTGTTTTTCCATAAATGCAAAAGTGAAAATACTCTGACATTTTATTCAGGAAGATGGAGGCGATTTGTTGTTATTATGATGCAATAATAAAAAAAAAAATGTGTGCATATTTTCTCTTCTCTTCCACTCCATTTACCAATCCATTCAGTTCTCCCACAGGGAGCAGACATAGTACGTTTAATGTGTAATCTGATTACAACTAATCTGATCTAAAATATGAGACCGTTCTCCTCATTTTATTACCAATAACCCCTTCAAAGGTAATGACAAAACATGCTGGTTTTTGACAATTTTCCAACACAGTCCATATGAGCCTTTCTGTACCAGCAGCTATAAGAGCGAAACAATGTGTCAGCAACATTACAGAAAACACTACTAAAAAAAAGGTGTTACCCAAGGAGCAAATTATTCGATTGTGAATGAGATCAGAAGATGGAGAGCTGTCCGAAATAAAATCCCCACAACTGTGTTATAACGAGTAAACAAAATATTGTTGCTATTTCACCAGAAGAGGGCAACAATGTTCAGTCTGTAGCATCAGGTTGTAAGTGCCTGACAAAACAAAAAACATCTGGACGAAGTGAAATCAGATCCACTTCCTTTACACACAGAGCAACTCTCTATGTGAACTAGAAAAGCACTCTGAGAGCACAGACCTCCACCAAGCACAACATTTCCTTCCATATTGTGACTTCCACCAAAGATATTACTAGTATTAGTCTTTATTTATATCAATATTAGCTCCACAGCGTCGTGGCTGTTTAAAGATGTCTGTTGCATGTTGCATAAGTTTTTTTTATGATGCAAGTTTCAAAGATCAATTTTTTCATATTCTGGATCATATTATCTGAAATTATTCCTTTATCCGGATCAATCTTTGATATATTGTAGACCATGTTAGAAACTTGTCCTGTATTTTTTTTCAAAGTGTCTTGACCATTTTTGGTGGAGTCATCTGCATAAATGTCGCATATGGTCCTATCTCCCAATGTTAAAGAATCCTTCAAAAAATTCCTGGATCCAGACGGTGATCCGGATCACTTCCAAAATCTAATCATTTGTTCCTGATCCCCATCTGGACAATCCCTGAAAATTTCATCAAAATCCGCCTGTAACTTTTAGAGTTATTTTGGAAACCAACAGACAGACAGACAAACCCCAGCAAAAAC
>OOFC01048518.1:6817-27280 GCA_900323345.1 Pseudochromis fuscus
CCCAACGGCTTCATGGGGAATGCACCCGCTGCCGGCATGATGGGCATGGCCCCGAGGATGATGGGACCGCAGGGTGGCGCGATGCCTGCAGGCATGATGCCCGCTCAGGGCATGTACACCATCCAGCCGGGGCAGCAGGCTCAGTGGAACATGGGGCAGGTACGGAGACTGTTTCAGCTGCAGCCTTGTGTGAGGTCTTCTAACAAGTGGCTTCAAGCTTGTTCTGCCTGGGGCCTGTGTGGTACTTTTTACAGGTGTTGCTTGTTTCATGTGCAGCCACACCCAGCTCAGATGGTGCATTGCACAATAGTGAAGTGTAGTAGTGTTCAGCATGTAGACAAAGCATCCAGCTCTCACTAGATGGCAGCACAAGCACGGTGTTAGAGCTGTGTCCCGAATCCTCCCGAATGCACATCTTTCTAAAGAGATTATCTGTATCTCACTTGAAAAATAATGTTGTTTTTTTTTTAAATATATCCAAAATAGTCAGTAGGTAAGGTTAACAAAACACACTTTTTGAGTGTGTTGTGTGTTTTTCATACACACTGGTTTTCACAATGTTCAAAGAAAATAAAGAAGAAAATATTGTTTGTGGGTATTTATGTTTATTGACCTCCACACCTGTTGAGTAGTTTCCCAAGTCTGGGTTCCTACGCAAGTAAAATATGGACAAGTATGGAATTTGATTTTATAAATTTCCAGGTCTGGAAAAGTGTGGAAAATGGAAACTAGTGTATGGAAAAATATTCATGTTATTAGAATAATGAAAACAAATGATTAATTCATAATTTATTTACATTATACACATCTGTTTACTCAGGTGTCACAAATTATTAGAATTTTTTACTGAGAAGCCTGGAAATTAGGGTTTGGAAAAAGTTTTGAATTTTGAAATTTCAAATGTGTAGGAACCTTGTTCTGCACAAACTACAAAACCTGTATTACAGAGATTTCCATAATGTATGCAGTTGGCATGCACAACAAAGGAGTTCATACTGTTTAGAGATAGAATAATTCATTCCTGAGCTGGAATAATTATGTCTTAATAAATCTTCAGACAGCTGCCGAAGAGGATGAGTCAATGGTCGGAGGTTTCTTTGATGTCGATGCTCCTGTGTGTAGTCACGCTCGCCTCTGTGCTGTCCTCAGGTGAACCAGCAGATGTCGGGGTTGACTCTGAATGGTGCCGGCGGCCAGATGGCCTTTGGTCAGCCTCCGACAGCCATGGGCGGTTGGGCCGCCACTGGATCTGGCCAGACTCTGAGCACACAGCTATGGAAGTGAGCCTTGGAGCGGGTCGGTGGTCGGGCAGAGTGAGAGTGGCGGGAGCAGACAGTGCAAAATATATCTTGTGCTTCTCTGTGCCTCACTATGAACTGATGCCCATTTCCATCACGGACCAGCCTTCAGAACATGAAAATTGTATCTCTCTCTTTTTTTTTTCTCCTTCTCCCTTTCTGTCTCTCTTTCTCTCTATTGTGTGAGTGAATTGGGAGTTACACAGGATTACAGCCTGGCAGTTTCTGCCTGTCGTATGGTTTTTGATCATAACTTTTATTTTCCTTTTTTGGAAAAAAAAAAATGACAAGGAAATAACAGTCCCAACAAAAATGATACCGACATATCAGAAAAGCTGCAGGACCAGTTACACAAGCTTTTATTGTATCACTGTATCATTATAAGATTATAGAACATTTAAATGAATAGTATTTAAAGGGAGAAGTTATGACTATAAAGTCAGTACTGCTCCCAAATGTACAGCGCTGTATAACCTTCTTTTAAAGTACTTGTGGTTCCCCTATAAAAATTAAAGCGATAAAAAATAATTTGCTTTGATGTGTCTTCTGTGAATCAAGTGGAATTTTCTTTCTGAAGGTTGATGTTAAACAGCTCAAACAGCATTAGGTGGTATTAACTTGTCTCTTAAACATGTAATCTGTTATGTAAAGGTTTAATTTATCTGTTTGTGTAAAACAGTGAATGAATGCTATTATTTTATTTTATTTTTTTAATTGTGACTAGATATATTCATGTATAAAAGTATATAATATAGTTCTTGAGGGTGGCTCAATAACTATATATAGTACTGAACAACGGGGTCTCAAAACCGAGGCCAATGCAGAAGTACAAAACAGTGCAATACCACTGATGCCCACTAGATGCTGGCTGCAAAAACACTTGTATTGACTTCGTTCTGATGTCATTATCTAAAGCAGGGGTGTCCAATCCTGGTCCTCGAGGGCCGCTGTCCTGCATGTTTTAGATGTTTCCCTCTTCCAACACACTTGATTCAAATGACCAGGATCGTTATCAGGATCCTGCAGAGCTTGATGATGAGCTGACCCTCGAGGACCAGGATTGGACACCCCTGGTCTAAAGTAAATTCTTGTTAGTGACATGGTGGTCCATGTATTTATCGTGGTTAATTCAATCTACAGGTCTGGTCTGAACTCCAGTCTCATTCTCATTGGGTGGTGTCCTTGGGTTCAAGGGTCAGATCCTCGCTCCTTTCTTCATATCAGAATATGGTCACTTCTTGCTCCAACATGGTTACATTCAAACCCACAAATCAGTGGGTGACGTCACGCTAGCATCATCCGTTCTATACACAGTCCATGTGCTGGCTGCAGTTTGTTGGTGCAGCTCAAACCAGTGAAGAATAAAAAAACTGGGATTGTGTTGGTGTAATAGGCCACGTTCAGTGTGAATTGTAGGAGGAGAGAAATTAAAGCCGCAGGGACACACCTCCTTTTATCTCCACATTCATCTAATATCTGATCCAGGTTTCTACTGAGGGAAACTACTACGCCTTTTTCACACTCCTTATTTTAACAACAGCTTCCTTGTTCGACAGAAACCTTTTGTTCTTGTAAGTGTTGGATAAAAACTTTTACTTTCACAAAGCAACGAGAGTAACTGCTTTCATGAGTGAGAAATAATCAAATCAAATAATAGACTGTCTAAGTTTATTGCTATTTTAACAAGACCATTTTAGTGTTTGTATGATACAGATGGGAGTTTGTATATTATCTCATTGTTACTGCGTTCCCGCTCCTGTCCTCAAGATGGCAGTGTTGTCATTTTAAACTTCACAGCATGAACACCACCACAGAAAACTGATTTGAAGAACTTGCTCTTTAACCTTTTAAACCCCAAGGCCCCCTTAACTGGGGGACCCTGAGACTTGTCTCTGGTGTTTTTCTTTAGTTTAAATTTCAAAATAAGAGCTCAGGGCTTAAGGGGTTAAAAAAAAAAAAAAGAAAATCCAGACTACAACCCAACATCACAGGATGGTCAGCGCGGTGGGTCACTGTGGGTAGTGAGCATGTAGGCCTGGAAACCTGAGGAGTTTTTCCTGCTGTGAGTCACTCTGGTCGGCTTGTAGAGCACAGTGGAAATGACTATGGTCGCACTTGGAGCACCGTCAGCAGTGCCAGGAACAGATCTCTGCATAGCAACATCCACACAGCATCCTCATGTGTGAAACTGAAATGAAATGGCCCTGAAGCAGCTTTACAATATGTTTTCTTGATGTTGTGGCATTAACTATGTTTTTCTAAGATGTTGAAAAACCACTGATTTACATGTTTCTTTTGGCAGTTGTTAACTTCCTGAAACAATTTCCGACATGATGAATATCTACGTTGCAAGCTGCAGCATTTGACTCTCTGTGGGTTTGAATCAGGTTCAAATATGTATCTAATCTTTAGAGTGTACAGTGTTGCAATGAGGGTGTCTCCTGCTGAACAAGTGACACCCTCATTGTTCAGTCCTACAGTAAACCAGCACCTGGTGGCAGTATAGTATTAATAGTCACAAGAGGAGGGGAATTCCCTGTTAAATCAACATGATCCAATATGCTGCTAATTCTATATACTTGATTTTAAACTAATTTGGTTTCTTTTGTCGTTGCTATGATTTCATTTGTCCGCTGAGCTGCCTCCTCTTCCTCACATGCAGAACATTACGTTTGCTGGTTTTTCTGGGGAGCTGTTCTAATGAATGGCTTTTTGTTTGGAGTTTATTGTGGGCCTGAGGCACATTCGTGTACAGAATTAGGAAAATCATAGTCATGCTATGTGTTTACAGTCGGTAGCAGTTTTGTAGGGAAAATGTGCCTCACTCTGCCTCTGAGCAGTTTGATCAGTGGTGTTTTCACTCAGTAGGTACTCTCTGTGTATTTTAATTCAACTAAATCTGTTGGGTTTTTTAGATACACAGGACAAGTAGACGATTTTTTCTTTCTCCACCCATGCTGGGATGTGCTCCAGTGCACATCCACCCAGCCTAGTGGGAAACTTTAAAAGTGAATGTGGGAAAGATCTGTTTTAGAGTCACTGCAGAAAAATGCTGCAGGATCAAACCCAATTTTTGTACAAGCTCAGCCTTATACAACAGGATGCATTGACTACTGTTAAGCTGCTGTGAGCATTGTAAAGCTTGCACAACTATGTCCATCCTGGTCCTCAAGCTCTAGGAGGTTTATGTGTGGGTGTGGTTCCTCAAACCAGCCTTACCTGTTCAACTCTCCCTCTCCAGCCGCCCTGCACTGTCACACCCGAATGTTTCCTCATTTCAAAGTGATTACGCACCAGGAGACCATAGATGGTGTACCCTGAAGTGAAAACACACTGACAGTGACTGTCCTCTCTTGCACAAGATAACCAACAGCCATGTAAATGGATGAAAATTCACATCCAGCTCATGCTTGGCAGAGCCTGAAAGCCTCTGAAATGTATTTGGTCCCGTTCCACTCTCTACCTCTCAGCTCTTCCTACGCCCAGCTGCAACTCAAGCCCAGTTTGAAAACTTTCACAGTGAGGTCTGATACCATACAGCGTCTGAGACCTTTAGCAAAGAGGTTAGGCATTCCTCTCTGCCTGTGTGTCAAACCTAACACTGCTCCAGAATAGAGTCCACCATCCGAGTGAAGAATGTTCTGCTTTGTACAGCCCTTAATGGACTTCTTGACCCTGAGACATCAACATTCCTGCTGATACGGGCGTCAGCCTTGAGTTTAACTGTAGCAGACATGAGTAATACTTAAGTAAACATTTCACTGATATGAAAGCTCAGTGCCATTTGGTTAAATTCTGCACTGAAATAAAACAGACCTTCCTAGTGACTGATTAAACTCTTTACAAGTTAGACTTTCTCGTCTCATTAGACCTCCTAGGGTCCGAGTCCTGCTGTTTCAGTCTTTTCAAGTTAAACTGAACTTTCTGGACTAGCTTCAGATTTGAGAGTCCAACATCTCTGTTGCCAGTCTGCAAGAAAGTAAGAAAGTGCATCCCTAAAATCCTAATAATTGTTTTGTGTTAAAACTACAGATTGTATATACAGTTGTGCTCATAATACCCTGGCAGAATTTGCAATTTTTTTTTTTGCCCATTTTTCAGAGAATGTAAATGATGACAGAAAAAACTTTTTTCACTCATAGTTAGTGGTTGGATGAAGCCATTTATTGTCAAACAACTGCGTAGTCTTTTTGAATCATAGTGAGAACAGAAACTTCCCAAATGACACTGATCAAAATGGCCAAAAAACCCCCCGCAAATTCTGCCAGGGTATGTAAACTTATGAGCACAACTGTAAAAATGGACAAAACAGCTGGGCCTCAGTGAAATGAAGCCAATGTGGAAGTGAAAAAAGTGCAATACCACCAATGGCCACTAGATGCTGGCTCCAAAGAAACTGACTTCAATTAAAAGAATATCATTCTCAGTCATGACATTTTTTTTCCTCACTCAGGTCTCATTCTCATTGGGCAGTGTCCTCAGTTTTAAGGGTCAGACCCGCCTCCTCACTCCTCCCTTCATATCCAAATATGGTCACTTCCAGTCCACAAACCAATGGGTGACATCATGTACAGGCTATGGGTAAAACACCTGTTGACTTACAGATAAATGTCGTAGATGCCGTTTCAATACATGAAGGGTTAAACATATTGTGGGAAAGTTCCTGTTGCATCTACATAAATACAAAATTCATCAAAGTTTTTAAACACCGCTAAATTACATCATGTTGAGCTCATCGTTTATTTCATTTGAACTGAACTTTTGTGCCAAGTATTTATTTCATGACATCAAGTGAATAATACATCTCATCCATCTCCCATGAGATGACTCCATAAGCTTCAGGCTAACCTTCAGTGGCACCCAGCCATCAAAGACAGAAACTACAGAAATGACTGTTAGCGATTTGGCATCGCTTTACATCAGACTGATTATGCATCCACGTGCAGACAGTTAGCCTGTTCAAGCTGCGACTAATAACTTAACTGCTACTCCAATTGTGTCGTTATCTAATAAATCTATCTTCACCTACATTTCTGCACAGGTAATTTTTGATGACAGCTCATTATTTTGACAGGGTGAGGCTTCACTACAAATTGAAGCGACTCTTCAGAGCCGCTCCCACTCACAGCTGAGTGACGGTTTACAAATCATTCATAAAAATAACAGAAAATTCGACCACCGTGAAGTTGATCCTGGGAGAGCAATTTTGTGGCGGTGCAGTCGTGGTCGTGCACAGCTCCTTCACTTTGTCCATATTAAGCCACGGCACCACTCAACATCTTTGCCTCTGGAGCAAAGTGCTGCAGATTAAGATCATTAGGAGGTGATTACTCCTCCACTGCAGCTCAGGAGGTCTCTTCATCAATGTCTTCATCATCCACTGTTTCTGTTGTTGCTCTAAATCTCATCAGCAGACTGTCCCTGCACCTTTTAGAGCTGAGTCATTAGCAGTGACATGTTATATCTTGTCTCTTTAATCAGCACAGTGCTGCTTGTTTTTCACGCAGGAGCACTGACAGCAAATTAAATAGATTAAACCAACCAGATACTATACGTTAATAAGCAAGTATTAAAGAAGGTTTAAGCATTTTGCAACCTCCAGGCACGACTGACACCAACTTTATCCTAAGCTGAGATATCTACCTGTTGGCCGGAGAGTTAGATTTTCCATGGGAGTGTTATCAATCTTGTCAAAAAGCCAAAGTGTCTGCGAATCATAAATCATCCAAATTAGTCAGCAAGGTTCTCATGAATACTACAAAGTACTGCTTTTAACTTGTTCAGTGAGTGTAATCATCATCAGTATTAGATGCAAAGACTCTTCTGATGCATGTGGTATAATGTGCAGTTTTATACAGAGTGATAATTTAATCAGGATTTGAACACTGCTGTGGAGTATTTAACATTTGTGCTGTGTCACAGGGTTTCAGGAACAGTGTTGGACAAGTTGATATAATAACAGTTACTAGTTACTTCTGTCAAAAAGTATTACTACATTATAAAAGTAACTAATTACTACTAAAAGTAATTTTTGTGGATATATAATCATATTCACCAATGGCCCTATAAAAGGAGCACAGTCTGCACAGTGGTAGTTTGTGTACAAGTTTGTACAATATGTAAAAAACAAAAAGTATATTAATGGTCCAAAGTATAATGACAGTGCTTTGGTGCAAAGTACACAAAAACATAAAGTAATGAACCACACATTCACCCTCAGACAAACTGACTCGCCCTGAACAAAATAGATTTACATCTGTTATTAGATAAACTATTAAAATCAGTAGTTAAGCACTACAGTGATGTCAGGGTCAGTGGGAAATTTCAATGAAGTAATGGACCTAAGTAACTGTATCACAGTTACTGAATATCACAAAGTAATCAAGTACTGGCAAAAGTAACCGCCGTTAGTTCCCACATTATGAATTAGCAGTGGTGAACAACATACTCAACTTCAGTACTTGAGCCAAAGTACTGATACTCATGGTCAAATCTTACTCAACTACAAATAGGTCAAATTATTGGTCAAAATGTTACTCAAGTTAAAGTACTAAAGTACTTACTTTTAAAAATACTTAAATATTTAAAAGTACAAAGTAAAAGGACACTTGCTAATATCAGTACATTGCTGTATTGTTCTCAGTGCCCGAGTCAATCCCCGACTAACGTCTGCTTCCTGTTAATGTGGTATTTTATGCTGAAAGGGCTTCGATGAAAAGAAAACTCCTTCCTGCAGAGTATGGATAATACTTTGTTGGTTGACTGTTCGGTCTTGCTTTTTTGTTTTCAAATTTCCCATCGAGAGGCTAACATGCTATTTTGCACTTTTAAAAAAACAAAAACAAACGTAAACCGACAACACCGTGCTGTTTCCTGTCTTCCCTCTTTACTGTTCGGTTCCGCTGCCGTTCGCTACCTGCCGATTTGCGCATGCGCGACGGTACCTGGAAAAACTGCCTGAAACGCATTGCCAGCATAGACTGTGTATAAAGTAAGTAACGACACACTTCCTGGGAATGTAGTGGAGTCCAAAGTACAATATTTGCCTTTGAAATGAGTGAAAGTAAAAGTTTCCAAAAAACAAATACTCAAGTAAAGTACAAATACTGAAAAAATGTTAAGTACAGTACTCAAGTAAATGTACCCCGTTACTGTCCACCACTGTGAATTAGTTAGTAATGGCATTACTGGAAAAGACAAAACAAAAGCACAACACCGGGCTCTGTAAGTTTACTCATAACAGGCTTAAATACTCTTTTTCTGACTCCTGTATGGATTTTCACATCAACTCACAAGCACAAGTGGACGAGCTTTGTCATCAGCTATCATTATCACAGTGCCGAGGAGATGCTGATGTGCAACAAAATGGGTCCAAATAAGGGTGAGTGAAGCTCCTCGGAGCCGGGTGGAAATTGCAATTTGATCCTGTCTGTAATCTCTGTCCTCTCTCCCACCAACATTACACCATCATTTGAGAATTACCGACTCCTCACAGGATTTCCATGTAATTTCAGAGGCTGTAACTTCTGACCCGTAAAGAGTGCAACGGATCTGGTGTTACTTTCTCCCCCTGTCTGCTTAACACGCATAAACACACAGGACACGAACGTAACACTCCCATCTGTCTTTTAACACCGAACATACATGAAGTCACCCGTGGTCGGGGAGCCCCACCCTTCAAGATACTTCATCATGACAGCTCGTTGTAATTGGCAATAAATCAGACTTCACAGGAGAGGCCAGAGTGCAGAAGTGATAACACCTGTCTCCACAATGACTGTCTTTGTTCAGTTAGTCACTGTTTGCATTCCCACTCAGAGTTTCTGTCCTCATCCCTGTGTGTGTGTGTGTGTGTGTGTGTGTGTGTGTGTGTGTGCTTGTTTCTAGGTGACAGGACTTACTCAGACTTCATATAACAGTGTTTAAAAACCTCCAGGGCAAAGATTAGTCAACCATTTGGGTGTGTCTTGTTTGAAAAACCTCTTTGGGCAAACCCTGAGGGGTCATTTACTTTATTTGGTCTCATAACTTGCACTTTTTTTTGTTGTAATCAGAGTATTCTCCCTCTTCTGTTTGAGTTTTAACAGCATCGTGTTCAGCACATCTTTCTGAGCGGCCTTTCCTCTAAATATCCTCACGCTTTCCACACTGGAGCTGTTAACCATTGTTCACCCTTTCCTGACAACAGCCCCTCTTACGTAACACAGACTTCCGCAACCCCATAGCCCACCTCCCAGAATGTAATGCAGTTGCCATGACGACTGAATAAACAGAGCGATGTCATGGAAAAAAGATGCAGACTTTTTTTTTCCTCTCTCACTCTCACTCTCTCTTAAAAACCAACGAAATGACAAAATAACACAACTGTTATGTATTCACCAGCAGATTTATTTTTCAGACAGGTCGCACATACACACAAACACACCATCGGGAATTTCTTCTTGTTGTTTCATCAACTTTAACACGGGTTTCATTTTCAGCACATCGCAGTTTTTTTCAGTACAGTTTCAGTCATCTCGTGTAACAGCTTTTATTCGCGTGTGTGTGTGTTTGAGTGTGTGTGTGTGTGTGTGTCTGAGAACAGCTTGTCCTGCCAGTTGGACCTCCTAGCTGGAAGTACGCACAGTGGTGGTTGTAACTGTGGTCTTTGAGCCCCCTGTTTAAAGGGAAAGGACAAAAAAAATTATAACAGCAGTACTTCAAACTTTTATAACACTGAATGTCTTGTTGTTATGTAATGACTTACCTGTGCCAATTGGTCTAAAATGAGGGAGAGAAAAGCAGAGAAGCAGAGTTTAGAGGACATTATTACTAAATCAATACCTAAATTTTGATCTAAATAAAATCCATACTTATGTCTACCTGGACTCCTCTGTGTCCAGCAGGCTCCTGTAGGTTGCGATCTCCTGTTCCAGCCTTGTCTTGATGTCCAGCAGCAACCTGTAGTCCTGTCCCTGCTGCTCGATGCTGGCGCGCACGTTGGCGAGCTCGGCTTCAAGCATGTTGATGGTGTTCTGGAAGCCGGCGAGCATGGCGCTGTAACGGGCCTCTGTCTCTGCTAACGTGTTCTCCAGAGCTCCTTTCTATTGGAGCGAAAGACAAAAAAAAAATCATTCATAATTGTTGTACATATTTATAATAAGCCTCCATCCATTGGCCACACCCAGTATTCAGACACAAAAGCATGTCTGTGTTTGTAGAGCAGCTCCCTTCCTCTTTATTAAGAGATAAAGGGTAGATTTGCTTGTTTGAGTGAATGTATTGAATGCAGTGTGAGTAGCGCTGTTATGCAGGAGCAGGGCATGGCTGTTGCAGGGAGCTGAAAGTCTAACTGGGCACAGATCTTTCATGGGAGCCTAGCTTCTGCTCCATCCAGCTCAGCATTCCTCCAGCTTTCCTCCAGCTCTTTTATGTCTTCCAGAATTTGAACAGATGTCTGTGAAATGTTTTTCTGGGCAGGAGCCCCTCCCTGCTGTCTCCAGTACTCCCATCGTGCTTATCTCCCGACTCCCCCTCCCTTCATTCCTTCAGCATTGCCTCCCCCTCTCACCCTCCTCTTCACCCTCTATCACTGTCTGTTCCTCCATTTCCCTCTGACAAGACAGCAATCTGGGAATTTTGCTCATATAAGGCAGGATCAGTGAGACGTGAACAGATGGTTTTGGGTGTCAGGGTTTTTTTGTTTTTTTTTCTCACCATGCTGAGCTGAGACTGCAGCTCAATCTCCAGGCCCTGCAATGTGCGCCGCAAGTCAGAGATCTCTGTTTTGGACGTCTGGATGGACTCGGTGCTGATGGCGACCTCCTTGGTCAGAACTGCAGACTAGAGCGATAAATAAAGGCAGAGTTAGTTGTGGTGGTGATTGCTCGTCTTAGTTTCACAGAAGATTATGTTTAATTACAGGCTGCACTGTTGAGGGAGCAGAACCAGTCATTTGCAGCTTGTGGGATGTAAGGGTTTTGTTTATGGGAAATTCATTTCACCTTATCATTAAACCAGGCCTCCTGGTCGCGGCGATGTTTGTCGGTGATGGATTCGTACTGGGCACGGATGTCCTCCAACGTTTTGTTCAGGTCGGCCTGAGGTGCGGCGTCCACCTCCACGTTGACTGTGCCTGTGAGCTGAGAGCGCAGTGCTGCCAGCTCCTGAGCAGAGGGGGAAAAAAATGAAGTCAGAATTAAAATTTGTTTTCATATTTTTGTTGTAACCATCACAGCTAAAACTGATAGTGAGAGTATATATAGGATGTGGGTAGGTCACCTCTGCGTGATTCTTCTTGAGGTAGGCCAGCTCATCCTGCAGGCCTTCGATCTGCATCTCCAGGTCAGCCTTTGTCAGGGTGGTCTGGTCAAGCAGGCGGCGGAGGTTGGCGATGTCAGCCTCGACTGACTGGCGCATCATCAGCTCGTGCTCGAACCTAATTAGTTTGGAGAGTAGAAAACACTGATGTGAGACTAACCATCTCTCTTCAACCTCACCAGGATGGAGACCCACAGAGGGAGGATGGATGGTGCCTACTTGGTTTTGAAGTCATCAGCAGCCAGTTTGGAGTTGTCGATCTGGAGCAGGATGTTGGCATTGCCAATGGTGGCGGCGTTGATCTAAAGAGGGCAACAACAGAGCTGGTGTTAGTCTCAGTTACACAGTTCATTGTGCAGGAGCTCAGACTGGGTCTGAGTCCGATCTTTTACCAGAACTTCACACTATAGCTCAACATGAAGAGCTTCCCTGCAGCTACATTTGATGACTTAACTCTCTAACTTTTTCTTTTTTTATTTGTGAGCTACATCATTGTCAATTGTTAATAAAAACACAAAGGATTTAAAGTCTGTGGTTAGGACTGCCAAACCCTTCTAAAGCCCTCCCATGATAATCATTAACAGCACTGCAAATATTTGGCTTGTCTGGTGTTCAGACTGTGGGGGCGGGCACACACTATACCTTGTCCTTCAGGTCGTTGATAATGGCCCAGTAGTTGCTGTAGTCCCTCTCTGCTGCAGGGCCCTTCTGCTCGTAGTACTCTCTGATCTGCTTCTCCAGCTTGGCGTTGGCCGCCTCCAGAGAGCGGACCTTGTCCAGGTAGCTGGCCAGACGGTCATTCAGGTTCTGCATGGTGGCCTTCTCGTTCAGGCCCACGTTCTGGTCCACGGCGCTGGACAGGTCGAATCCGCCTCCCATGCCGCCTCCCATGCTGAGTCCCATGCCGCCCCCCATACCGGAGGAGACAAAGCGTGCGCTGGAGGCAGAGATACGGGGGCCAGAGAGGCTGAGGCCCGCCACACTGTGAGCCTTGTGGGGAGCAGCAGAGGATGTGTAGCTGCGGCTCTGCCTGGTGATCATTGTAGGACCGCGGTAGCTGGTCTGGCTATACATGACGAACGACTGTCTGCTGGTCGAGAGAGGACTCGAGGAGAAAGGACCGTTACACAGCTGTAGACTGCTGGCAGGACTGTGGTGTTTGATGGAGGGAGGCAGGCTCTTGATATAGTGCTGGATCTGGGGCGGGACTGACCAGGAGGAGGAGGGAGGGAGGGAGGTGGTGAGGGAAGGAGGGAGTTTTCCCTTTACAGCTCAGCCATGGGCTTGGCAGAACCTCCATTTGTTTTCCTTTAAGGACCAGAGTTCGGTTTCTTTCCACTCCTGTGAGGAAACTGCTGTGGAATGTGTGTGTGTGTGTGTGTGTGTGTGGGTTCTCTCTTGGAGTGTGTATGCATGTTTGTGTGTGCTTGTGCATCCATCTACATGTATGTTGTGTGTGCAGGTGCAGTCATGATCACACCAGACTTTTGGTGTCTCAGTGCACACACAGAAAGGCGTGGGGTTATTGTTTTAGCGTCCCGCCATGAGTCAACACTCACATTAAGCACTTGGCAAAGAACATCTTTCATCAGGGTTCATTTGTTAAAAATCACCCAGGATGATAAGATTAGGTCACAGTAACCCAGAAGGAGCATTTAATCTCACTCATGGTATTTTTTCCAGACAGAGTGTTTGGTTAAATCTCTTTTTTGTGATAAATTATCTTAACGTTCTGACACTTTGCGCAATTTAAGTTTGTATTCTTGTAGAAGAAAAGAGAAAATACTCTGTGACTGCAGTCGGCCTGATGAAGTGAGCTTGCATAAAAACTTTGCAGCCTTGAACCACGAACCTACATTGTTTTCTATACTGTCAGTCAAGTGAATTCGTCAGCACCCCATTGTTCACCATATCACACAAAACATCCCCCTCTCTGCCCTGTATCCTGTGTGTGTGTGTGTGTGTGTGTGTGTGTGTGTGTGTGTGTGTGTGTGTGTGCCTGCACTCCTCATTTTGTTGCTTTTGGCCCATGTGATGGATGAAGCCGAGCGCCTCAAGGGATTGTGCAGGTTATGTGTGATATGAGCTAATGTGTGGGTGTTTGGGTGTGCACACATATGTGTTTCTATGCATGTACATCATCATCCTTATCTCAGCGTTGCTCACTCTCTGTTGTGGTGTAACATCTGGAGTCAGTTGGTGGTGGTGGGGGGGGTGCGGGAGGCACTTGGGGGTCACTTCGCAGTCACAGGGAGAAGTGAATCATGCTTCTCTTGTACTGAGGAGGGTTTGGTCACTCTGTATTTAACTGCATTACATAAGCTGACTAAAAACCTTGTGGACTTTGATACTTGAGGAGGAAGAGTTATTTCTGGAGTACATGGATCCAAAAGCTTATTTTACGTGTTCAAACCACATTTTCTCACCATTTGTTTAGCTTTGCTGTTCTGTTAGAAGTAGGTCTATAATCAGAAACACACTTCAGTTACACTTGGACGGCTGCACTGCTGTGTTTTAGGCATGGACAGGATGTAGCATGGACAAAACTAGCGTGATGTCACCTGTTGGTTTGTGGTCTCACATTGTGAAGCCAGGAGTTTGGCATTTGAGCATAGCTATGTTGGCTTTTTGGAGCCTGAAATTACCATATTTGGATTTGAATGGTGGAGTGAGGAGGCGGGTCTGACACTTGAACATGATGACACTCCCAAAGGTTTTTTTAAACCAGCCTCTAGTGGCTGCTGGGGGTGTTGCAGTTGTTGCATTTCCGCATTGGCTTCACTTTGGCTAGTATATACAGTGTATGGTTTTAGGTAAGTTGTAACCTGTGAAGCTGAGTTCACACCAAATGCAAATTTCTCCAGCCGGTGTGATTACATAATAAGTGACGCAAAGATGCAAATAGATGCAAATAGAAGTGAGGAGATGCGAGTATACTCATATTCGCACTGGGTGATGTGAAGAGATATGAATAGATGCATCTGTGCAAGTTGAAAATGTTTTAACTTCTGCAAAAAAATAGTGTTGTGTGGTATTGTGAAAACCAATCAGCAGTGAGATTCCCCAAACTGGAGGATAAATGTATCTTGTGTGGCCGTGCAGAGCTTTATGACACGACTTTGACTCTGTACCGGGATAAAACAAAGACTTTCTGAGACTTCTGCAGCAATATTTGTGATCTTGTTCATTCTTGATGGTGGACGTAGCGGTTGTCGTGGTTTCCGGAATGAGTACTCCTATTGGCTGTTCAGGGCATATATTCAAAATCTCCAAAATCAGTCCAGCGGCCGTATTCTCATGAGTAATGCAAGGTGAAAATTAGCTTCACATTTGGTGTGAACACAGCTTACCGTATTTACCGCAGTATAAGGCACACTGCATTATAAGGCGCATAGAATAAAAACTACTGTAGTAGCTGGGGTTGTGTTATCCATCCACTAGATGGAGCTGCGCTAAAGTCAGTCAGTCAAACTATTAATAGAAAACAAACCAACGTTCTGACAACTCTGTTCACTCCCAAAACAAGCTAGTACATTCACAATACGGTACCGTACGTACCGGGGCTCTTACCGGTATTTGTGCCGCCTTCGTTGAAAACAATGTATTTCCAACTCCATTTGTCACAGTTCAAAGCTACATGAACAGCTGTTTTATTTTTTTTCTCCAAGGTAACATCAGTGATGTAGTTTTATCTTTTACCAACAGCAAGGTACAACAGGTAGTGCAACTTTTTATCATGTAATTAGTGCATTCATGCCATTTGGGGGTCTTTATACACACACAAGTGGTGTGGGACTGGAATTCCCCTTTACTGTTTTTACTGCTGTTACTTTGGCGACGCCCCCTGACTACGGTAGCCATAATTAACCAATATTGATCCATATATAAGGCGTATCGGATTATAAGGCACACTGTCGTTTTTTGAGAAAATTAAAGGCTTTTAGGTGCGCCTTATAGTGCGGAAAATACGGTAATTGTACAACTTTATGAGTATTTTAAAGGAAAGATCGGACAGCTTGTTTTTGCTGACAGTTAACTGAGATGTTCAATGTCACTCTCTTGTCAGGGGGAAACTCTCACAGAGATGCTACGACCTCTGAGGTGAGGGTCAAATGACGGACAGGAGCAACAGGGTAACCTCGAAGCACATCCTCGGCCTGCTGACGACCATCAGTACTGTACAGTGTTCCAGAAGTAACACTATATACAGATTGTTGTTGTGTAAACTAGTCATCATCATGGCACAAAGCTGTGTCTTCATCAACCTCTGATACTTTTCAGGACGCTGTGAACAGAGCCCATGGAGGTGTTATGTTGCATAAACCTTCATAAAGGATCTGGAATGGAAATAATGTGGTATCTGGCACGAGGCTGACTGCCCACACGTCTTCACTTTACCACTCTTACAATTATCGTGTCCTTGTTGAACTTGTCAAGACTAAATAGACCAGTTTCCAAGCAACTTCATCAGTGACAGTGGAACATGACCTAAAATGACTGAGCGATTATGAGGAGATGAACATGAGAAGTTGTTTTTGGAGCTTTAAACTGTGTACAGTGGGAAATATTTATTATTCCAAAAATAAAAGCTCCTTTTAGCTTCAGAGTTGTGGGTTTTGTAAAGACATTCATGGTTTTGCTGTGAAACTGGAGGAAAGGGAGTTTACTGTGTGTGCAGTTTGGTTTAAAAATGAAAAAAAAAGTGAAGTAATGAGTAACAGCTGACACAGGAGCAGACTTATGACTCTGGATGAAAGACATAATGAGATGTTCTTCCAGAGAAAAACAATAGACCTATACAGAGTCATGATCCTGTGTGGCTGATAAGTAATGCTGATGAAATCCAAAAATATCATTAAAATCAAAAATATGAATTTACACCTCTAATGTAAATCAACATGAAACCCTGTAACTGTGAATAACCACAATGTTTTTAAAGAAGAAAAAAAAGAGAAGATTGTTGAAAAACTTTCACTAATTTATTATAATTTTATTATTCATTTAGTATTTATTAGATTAAAATGTTAATTAAATTTCAATAGTAATTCAGTTAGTGGCAATTAACTGTAAAAGCACCACATCAATTTGTTCTCTTGTATAATTATTATATATAATTCTTGATGAAAAAAACACCAAATAGCCTTTATCAATATGTAAATATCATTTGACAAACATTAAGAAAAAATACAGATGTCATGTCAGATTAAAGTGTATCTTTGTGTTTACATATCGTCAGTCTTTCTAAAGTTTTCAAAGTGGAACCTCATTTGGTAATTTATTGGTTTTAATTTTATTTTTGTTGGGATCGTAAAGCTGGCAGGTATCAGCATCATCTTCACATGGTCACAGTTTACCATGTTTTCCACACTATAAGCTCCACCTAAAAGTCTTTAATTTTCTCAAAAACCGACAGTGCGCCTTATATATGGATCAATATTGGTTAATTATGGCTCAGGGGGCGTCGCCGAAGTAACAGCGGTAAAAACAGAAAAGGGGAATTCCAGTCCCACATCACTTGTGTGTATAAAGACCCCAAAATGGCATGAATGCACTAACTACATGATAAAAAGTTGCACTACCTGTTGTACCTTGCTGTTGGTAAAAGATAAAACTACGTCACTGACGTTACCTCGGGGAAAAAAATACAACAGCTGTTCATGTAGCTTTGAACTGTGACAAATGGAGTTGGAAATATATTGTTTTCAACGAAGGCGGCGCAAATACCGGTAAGAGCTACTGGTACGTACGGTACCGTATTGTGTATGTACTAGCTTGTTTTGGGAGTGAACGGAGTTGTCAGAACGTTGGTTTGTTTTCTATGAATAAAGTTTGACTGACTGACTTATCTGACTGTTTTGTTGACATTCACTTTAGCGCAGCTTCATCTAGATGGATGATAACACAACCCCAGACACTACAGTAGTTTCTATTCTATGCTCCTTATAATGCGGTGCACCTTATATATGAATACAGTTTTAAAATAGACCATTCATTGAAGGTGCACCTTATGATCCGATTGGCCTTATAGTGCAGAAAACACGGTAACTAGAGTAATGATATACAAGGTGTGATAATCTTTCTATATAAACCTCTGTAGGAATAAAATACAACTAATCCTTCAAGTGGTTTACAAAACCTAAAGTATACGTGTAGTGTTGCAGCTTGTGTCAATTTTTTTCTAGTTTGATTCATAAAAAGGTTTAAAAATACTGAGATGTAAAAACCAAAATGTTCAGTATATGAGATCCAAGTTGCTCGAGACTTTAATGAAGTCATATTCATTCGTCTAGCCCTTAATCTCCCTTAATACGCATGGTCTCAGCGGGCCTGTCGGCACTGACATTATGAAAGCAGTGAATGAAAAATGACTCCTCTAAACTAAGATCCCCTGTGAGAACACGACACAACTCCCACTGGGAGCTCAGAGGGGAAAATACACAAAACCCTGGGAGGTGCTGGGAGGTATCCCATGGGTGAGCGAGGATGGGGTTGAGGTGATCGTGGATCCACAGCACATTGTACAAGCAAATTCCTCCCAGTCCACAGGAAAGCTTTGGTGTGTTGCAGCTTCCATGCATTGTAATGTGAGACAGTGTGGATCCAGGTTGGCAGGTTCGGGCAAATCCTCGCTCGGACAAGATGAGGACGACATCACCTCAGCTACATGTTGAAGCAGCAAAGGATGAGTTCATGTCTACGTGGGTTGGTCAATGCAGATGGGTGTTTTCACTTAAACAAACCTTATGACTCACGGCTGACTGAATTCTCCTGCAGCAAACACCACGTTTCCTTTCTTCATCTAGTTCCTGCAAGTATCGGTGCAGCCATTTTTAATTAAAGTGTAACCACTGTTTTGAATAAGTGGGGCAGGTAATGATGGCGTCTTCTCATGAAAACCTCAGATTTCAGGGTAGTGTGTGGTATCTACCTCGCCATGATTGAGAGCAAAGTCTGTGATACTGAGTATTTACTCAAAACAAACAGGGAGTGAAAGACTTCCAGTTACAACAGAGCTCCAGACAAACACAGGAGATACAATAAAATAAAATTAAATCCTTTAAATCTGTCCTAAATCTAAAGGTGTCTGCACTTGTGGGAATGTTTTATTCATCGTGAGTGATCCAGTTATTACGCCACCCTCTTCCTGCTTCAAATAACATACTCATAGCTCTCTGTTACAGGGACATCAAAATAAAGATAAGATCCATGATAAGGAGACTTCAGTCTTTACCAAAGGAGTTTTTCAGGAGAGGACATGATGCAATCTGAGCCTCTTGACGCCTCCTGCACTGATTTCATTTTCTTTGACAGTGCAGCCTTTGTTATCACATAACTTTGTAATATTATCTTAATTACAGCGTACCCTCCTGTAATTACCACGACATGTGACGACTGTTGGAAGACAACAGCAGTTAAATATGTATATATATATCAACACTAAATCATATGAGATCCATGATTGTAGCAGGGTGGCACTGTGGAGTAATTAACTGTAACAGGGAGATTAAGTGTTAAACTCTCCATTCACTCTATTTCCTTCCCTCAGCTGAAGAATACAGGGATGGTTTTCTATTCAATGCAAAAACAAAGAGAGTCCAGGCGACACGAAGGGAAGTCCGCTGTGCTGTTCCTTCATTTCGCCTTCGATTCAAAACATCAAAATAATCCACTGTTTGTTTGCAGCGTAGCAACCACGAGGATGGCAGAGCGTATGTGTCACTACCTGTGCTACAGTATCTTCTATTGTCTCCACAGCTGGACGGTCTGGATTCCTGCACATGAGCGAAGACAAATATAATGTCCTGCAGTGGGAATTTGAGTTGGCTGAAGTTCCCAGGTCTTTCACAACCTGATCACTTCTTGTACTTAAATTTGTCATATCGAGATGGCACACCAATGCGTCTTTGTTCTTTGTTTTAGCTCCTTCAAATGTATCACTGCTGCTGGCACGAGGCTTAATCCTCCCCCTACTTTTTTGTGAGAGGTAGCAGTTTTGCCTCAAAACTGAATACTGCATTTGAGTTTGGCTGCTTGGTGGTTATGAAAAGGATAGGAGTCACCTCATATCTCAAGCACTTGGATTAATGAAATGTAACCACAAACCTCCTGTTACTAAATTGTCTCAGATTGTAGACGTCCTGCATGTGTGTGATTTTTCAACAAAATCCACTGAGATGTAGCAAAGTTCTGAATTTTACTGGAAAAGCTTAAACATTTCATTGTTTTCAGTTTGTAACATAGACTGCATGAAGTAGTGATGGGTCTGTCTGCACCGATGCGTCAGCGCATGTGTCGAGCTCACAGAGCGAAACCCCGTGTCGGTGTGTGTATCGCGTTAAGAAAGACACGTGACGAAACAGCTGCTGTTTCGCCAAAATGTGTTTATAAGGAAGCGCGTCGGTCAGCGGGATTCTTACCTCAACATATATAAATAAAATCCTCCCTGCCTCAAAGACAAGTACATAAACATCCTCACACCGTCGCCATTATGCTGAAAGCAATGAATTGTCATGAATAGGAATATCATCGCATTCAGGTAAATTTGCATAAATACACAAGCACGTGGACCTCTGTGGCAGTCGGATCCCTCCTGGTGTATAGATGACACCATAATAGACATTTTAGTCATTGTTTGGTATGGACACATCCATACACAGTTCTACGCCATGGCTAGGTCATTAAATCAGTATGTCAGCTGAGTCTGTCAGTTAGACTGCCTGTAATGATTGTTAAGATCCAACAGGTGTCAGTATTGAGCAACACAGTACCGACACGTATCGATACAGTTTGGGTAAAGAGTCGCAACGCTTCATGAGGCCTCATCTACCCATCACTATTGAGATATAATATAACAGCATCTGCATAC
>OOFC01048518.1:37169-52104 GCA_900323345.1 Pseudochromis fuscus
TTCCTCCCTACTCCTTAGGTACGAGAACGAGTTGTCCATGAGGATGGCTGTGGAGGCGGACATCGCCGGACTGAAGAGGGTGTTGGATGAGATCAATCTGGCCAGGATGGACCTGGAGAGTCAGTACGAGTCTCTGAAGGACGAGCTCATCATGCTCAAGAGGAACCACGAGGAGGTGAGATAACAAAGGGCGAGTAGCGGGAGGTTTGCTGATGGCGGCCTTGCAGGTTTGACGTCTGTCAACATGTACTACATTCCTGCACACAGGCCAACACCTTCAGTGTGTGTGCACAAAGCCTGAGAGCGTGTTACTACAGTATTCAGCAGCATCCATCTTATCAGCAGCTATTCACTGGAAGACAAAGTTGTCACGATTTGTCAAAGCAAGCCCAAGTTTGCCATAATTCACACACATGACCTCTGCCTCGCCCCTGATAACGTGTTAGGTTAATGTTTTTATAAAGAGCTCTGCCGCCTTCTCCTTTTCCCACTCTGCACACTTCCATGTATTCTTCTCTCCCTCCGTTAGCTCATGTTTGTCCAACACCCTCACCCCCACCTACCACACACACACACACACACACACACACACACACACACATCAAAGAAATAAAAAACATGCACACACACAAACCACTGCCTCTTCATTTCATTCAAACTCATTATTTTGAGCTTTTCCACTTGTCCTTTCAACTCTTGCCCTTTGACCCCCTGCAGGAGCTGGCTCTGCTGAGGAGCCAGATGGGCGGTCAGGTCAACGTGGCCGTGGACGCTTCCCCCGCCACAGACCTGAACCAGGTCATGACAGACATCAGGGAGCACTACGAGGGCATGATCTCCAAGAACCGCAAGGAACTGGAGTCGTGGTATCAGGGCAAGGTGAGCAGTGACGTTACGACTGTGGCCGCTGACTTTGAAAGGATTGACTGCGAATCGTGACGCATTGTGATTGTTGTGTTTGTGCTCAGATCGCAGCAGTGGAGCAGGACATGGTCACACACTCAGAGATTTTGACAACAACCCGCACAGAGATTAAAGAACTGAAGAGCACCCTCCAGAGGCTTCAGATTGAACTGCAGTCCCATTTGAGCATGGTACGTTAGCGTATAGCAATATGATTAAACTGATGCTACGGTATGATATTTTGAAGACTCAAATAAGACTACAAATAAGTGTCTTTTAGTTAATTTCTCCATGCATACAGCTTTAACCCGTCACTGTCTTCTTCCTGCCAACCCAACAGAAAGCGTCTTTGGAGGGAACCCTGGAGGAGACTCAGGCCCGCTACTCCGTACAGCTAGCAAGCCTGCAGAGCATGGTCACAAGCCTGGAGGCTCAGCTCTCCCAGCTCCACGCCAACATCACCAGCAACAAGCAGGAGTACGACATGCTCCTGGACCTCAAGACCCGGCTGGAGCTGGAGATCGCAGAGTACAGGAGGCTGCTGGACGGGGAGGATGAGAGGTGAACTGAGAAAAGTTTGTCTGATAAGGGAGGATTAAAGAGTTCAAGTTGAAAATATTGACGATAATGTACAACACTAATGATTTGTCCTTTCTTTTTCTCTCCATTATCAGCTCAAAACAAGGTGAGTGAAGTTTCACACATTGATCTTATCATTATTGTAGAAATGTCACAAAATGTGCTCATGATTATTGTTCTTTTCCTTTTTTTCCCAGTGGTCACAAAGGTCATCACTGTGGTGGAGACAGTTGTGGATGGAAAAGTGGTCCAGAGCAGCAAGACTGTGGATGTGGATGTGGATGAGGTTGAGTGAAAAATTGGAAGCATTTGCAAAAACCAATAAAGATCATGCAGTTCAACTAAAGTTCCTTGTGTGGTGTTCATGTCATTGTGAAATGTTCCCTTTACTGTCACTTCTCCAACACCTTTGTTTCTACAGCTAAAATACTGATTTATTTTCCTGAAGTTGCATCAAACATTTGTTCATATTAACACAAAAGCAGGAACAACTCTTAAAGACATATTAGCCAATTTAGCAGTCAAACAAGCTACAACCATACTTTACAATCCACAAGTACGATACCAGATAACCCAGTTATTTTTCTTGAGGAAAAGATTTAAGTGGATGTGACCACATTAGAGCCAAAATATCAATTAACCTCTTAAGCCGTAGGATATTTTGTGAAATATTTGTCTCATTAAACATTTGTTTTCACAGCTCACAATGACCCGAGGGCTGAACTGAACAGCCTCACCCTCTGTGGACAGGAAACAGTGAATAACAGCCTTTCAGCAATGAGTCAGTAAACAATGAACCTGCTCTGAAAGCCCTCAGCTCCACCTCCACCCAAAGTGATGAAACAGGAACAAGGAACAACAAATGATACATCGATTTTAGTCACTTTGAAACCCTCTCAAGTTTAAATACAGATACTTCCTGGTCCCTGCTGCTGAGGTGGAAAGGGTTAAACATCTGCTTATGTTGATGAAGTGAGATAACAGTGCTGCTTTGTGGTTTTTGGTTGCACAGATATCGTTGGCTGTTGTATGGAAAGGATGGACATAGCCACCAGGTCTCAAAAGTGAAGCCAGTGAGTGCAATACCACCCACGACCACTAGAGGCTGGCTTCACAAGACTCTGACTCCGAATGATTTGACTTCAAAAATCATCATTTTCAATCATGAAATACTCAGTCAATACATTTTTTTTTTCTAAGGTCAATTCTTCTTCTCGGTGATCTGGTGGTCCATCTAAAAATCATTTCACCATTAAGTAGATATGAGGCTACAAATGAGGTATATTTAGAGGCGTGGTCAGTTTGATTGACAGGTCTCCAGTCATTGACAGGTGGGTTTTGTGTTTTGGCCTTTTCTTGAACCTTGTAAAGCACCCTCTAGTGTCAATGTCTTATAATACACTCATGCTCTGCCCCCTGGTGGCCAAAACCTGCAGCCAGTCAGTCATTTTCTAGACCTGCTTCTCCACACTTGGGTCGCAGGGGTCTGCTGGAGCTTATCCCAGCTGTCATCAGGCAGGAGGTGGGGTACACCCTGGACAGGTTGCCAGCCTATCGCGGGGCTAACATATAGACCAGGATTGAGCACCCCTGATATAGACCAACACCTATGGTCAATTCACCTAACAAGAAGGAAGAAGCCAGAGTACCCGGAGAAAACCCATGCATGCACAGGGAGAACATGCAAACTCCACACAGAAAGGCCCGAGCCGAGATTTGAACCCCAAGCCTTCTTGCTTTGAGGCACAAGTGCTAACCACTGCACCACGCTGCCCAAAACCTGCAGCTTTAAACAATATAATGGGGAAGGGGGCTGTGAGCATGCACCTCGTGGAAGTAATGTTCACGTCCCAGACCAGAGTGCTCATTGGGAGTGGTAACATCTATACATTTTGGTTAACAACTCAAGAATCACAGATTTTATTTTTCCATTTTTTCGCTCTTCACACATTTTCCTCCTTGTGTCATTATCAAGGGTTTCAGGTTACAGTTGGGAAAGTAATAGTGAATGTAGGGGGGAAAAAAGCAAGTTTAATAACTGGAAATCAAACACAAGGGGAAATTAAATGAGATCTCCAAACTGAACTCCAGGTTGGACGATGTGCCAGGCATTAAAGTGAGGGATTAAGTTGATTGACAGACAGTGTAAGACTGTATGCAGCTCACACCAACCACCCGATGGGGTGATGTCAGGTCAGCCTGGAGCGTTGGCACAGAGCATTGAAAAGAACAAAAACAGGCAGATGAAAAACAGAAAAAAGTTACTGCAACCGAGTCAACTCCTGACGACCCCAACCATATGTGAATGTATATGTGTGAGTCATTTAAAACTGACTAAGTAATGCAGCAAAAACAGAAAATACATCTGTGACTTTAGAAAACTTAACTCATACGTAGTAATAAAAGTACAGTTAATGTGTAATTTGACTCATCTTTTTTTTCCATATGTAGAATATGAGCTTAAACATGAGATCTCAGTTATAGCATGTAGTGTGATTCTACCTCAAACATGTTATTCAAAGTTTTTTCTTATTTTTTTTAACTGAGGAAATAATTTTGCTGAGTATGCACGCTGTTTTTGAACAGAGCTGTGCTATTGTAGTGCTTTATTGCTGATGATTGTGCAGCTTTTTTGGGCTCACGTCCTGAGCTCGCTGGTATCTCAGAGGAAATTGTTGAGAAAGAGACGAGAGAATATTATTACTGCTCAGATGTAGTATCTTAGCCTCAGGCTGCCCACGAGCCTCAGTTTCCCTGACAAGTTTTATCAAGCAACAGTATTTAAAATATTGCACTTCAGTGCATTATGTAATGCTCTTCAGTTTTTACATGCATACACACACACACACACACACACACACACACACACTTCTAATAAATAACCATATCTCATACTTGACAGATATCTGCATCAACTTTTATCAAGATGAGGATGAAAAGTGTGATTTAAAAAGATCTTGTCTGTTCATGAACAAGCAGTGCAGCTGTTACTACTGTTGTATTATTTATAAGCAAGAAAACACAGATAGGACAAACTGATAGTCAGCAAACTGGAAGTCTTTAATTGCGTTCACAATTGTCTTATTTTTTTTGTTATTTTTTTAATGCTGTAGTAGTGGTTTAAAAGCTGAGCTTGTGGCTTCCAGGTGCGGCCTCTTGTGTTGCGTTTGCTGCGTGGGAGACAGGTTATGAGGTGAAGCTGCTGGAGGACACCACCTTGCCATCTTCAATATTCTCTGTCACCACAATCACCTTTCTGGTGGAGGTGCTCGATACAGACGAAGAGTCAAAACTGTGGAAACAGAAGGACGCCAGCATTAAGATCACTGCAAAGCTTCAGCTCACAGATTGAGTTGAGAGGACAGAGTTACTTTTCTCACCTGCCCTCTCCATCCAGCAGCCTCCTGTACTCTGCAATCTCCATCTCCAGCCGTGTCTTGATGTCCAGCAAGAGTTTGTACTCCTGGCTCTGGCCCTCTATGTCAGCACGCAGCTGCATCAGCTGCGCCTCCAGGGACGACACCTGCCCCTGGAGGCCTTGGAGCTGCATTGCATACCGTGCCTGTGTCTCACCAAGAGTGTTTTCCAGAGCTGCTTTCTGAGGGAAAAAGGGAGGAGAAGAGAGAGAATGAATAACCTGAAGGTGTGATAGGTAACAGGTAAGGAAAAATAAAGCAAGATTATGTTCATTTACCATGCTCAGTTGTGATTGCAGCTCAATCTGCAGGCCCTGCAGCGTGTTACGGATCGAGGTGATTTCCGACTTGGATGTTTGCAGAGTTTCTGTGCTGACTGCCACCTCTTTGGACAACTCCGCGGACTGTAGTAGACATGGAGGAATGTCAGAGTCATGCATCACTACATACCTTTAAACAGTAGCATATGCAGACAATTGCTTAGTCTAAAAAATAACTCCACCATTGATTTTTGCATTGATTCTCACCTTCTCACCAAACCAGGCTTCAAGTTCTTTCCGGTTTTTGGCGGCGACGGTTTCATACTGCTCACGGATCTCCTCCATGACGGTGTTAAGGTCTTGCTGTGGCGCTGAGTCCACCTCCACATTGATCTGACCGCTCATCTGGTTCTTCATGGCTAACATTTCCTGTTGAATGGACAGTGTGGTAAGAGTTACACCTTGCTGTGTTGTACATTTTACTCAGATGACTGCTCAGCGTGTTGTACCGACCTCCTCGTGGTTCTTCTTGAGGAAGATCAGCTCCTCTTTGAGGCCTTCTATCTGCATCTCCAGATCTGACCTGGCAAGTGTCAGCTGATCCAGCAGTCTCTTCAGGTCAGCGATATCTGCCTCCACTGATTGACGCATGCAGAGCTCATTCTCATACCTGTGATTCAGCGAGAGATCAGACATTTGCATCCCAACATCAGTGTATACATCTACCATTTATTTCTTCAAAGTATAGCCCCAGTCTGCTCAGTTAAGTCCCTGCTGTTTTTTGTCTTAATACTCACTTGACTCTGAAGTCATCTGCAGCCAGTTTTGCATTTTCTTGGTCCAAGAAGATTTTTCCATTGATGACAATCGCATCCCTGATCTGTGTGATAAAGAAAGGTTTCTTGTTAGATAATTATTAGAAAGCTTTTCTCAAACCCTGCAGACATGAGTCGGCTGACAAAATTAAATTTAAATGGGTTCAGTGTCTCATTCGGGACACACACCGGATGTGACATACCTTTCCCTGCAGGTCAGCAATGGTGGCCTCGTAAGCTGAGTAGTCGCGGGCGGTGGGGGAAGTCTTGCTCTCCAAGAACTGCCTGATCTTGAGCTCCAGCTCAGCGTTGGCCTTCTCGAGACTGCGCACCTTCTCCAGGTAGGTGGCCAGGCGGTCGTTCAGGTTCTGCATGGTGGCTTTCTCGTTGGCAGAAATGTCCACGCAACCTCCGGCTCCTCCTGCTCCTCCACCGAACCCTCCTCCAAAGCCTCCTCCACCAGCACCACCACCACCACCACCACCACCTAACATGGCAAAACTGTAACTGCTGCCTCCAGCATTTCCACCTCCATATCCACCACCACCACCATAACCACCACCATAAGCACCGGCCATAGAGATTTTTGTTCCACCTCCACTTGTTCCAACATGTACGCTTCTAGCATAGGATTTTGGCAAGCCTCCACCTGCGATTCTCCCACTCATACTGCTGCGCATGGACATGCCAGTGCCTAACATGGTGGCGATGGTTAAGGCTGCTCAGGAGCTCTGCCTGCCTTGAAGAGACGGAGATGGCTGAGATGCACAGTGCTGTTTCTGTCCCCTTTTTATCCTGCACAGCCCTGCTGCTGCCTCCAGAGTGGGTGGAGCCCTGAGGGGAGGAGCATTACCTAGAAAGGGTGTTTTTGCCCCACCCATCACACACACACCCTCCAGGTTTAGTTTGTGTAACCATCAACAGGAGAAAGTGAGATTAATCTTAGTGCAAATTTGAAAAGGAATTTACTGAATTCATCTAAACATCACAACCTCACAAACAAACACTCTGGATTTATTCTACTATCCAACATTTATTTCTATGTAATGTGCATAGAGACACTGCATCTTTGTGAACTTTAATCTTTTGATGCTGCACAATATATATATATTGTAAATGGTAAAACAGCCACACCCGTTACTGTTTCCCTCAAGTTGGCATTGGGTCAAGTCCGGCAGGTTTAAGTGCTGTCACTGTGGTGTCAGGTGATGTGACTTTATTGAATTTGAGCCCCTGTTCTTGAGCAAGACATCGATACTGTGCTAACCCAACCTGTTTTGTTACCAAGGCTACAAGCCCTGAAAACACTGTAAAATGAATCAGTATCGAGGTTTTTTTTTTTTTTTTTCACTTGACTCTGAGCCAACATACTTATTCTCACACACCTTTTGGGTTTTTTGTCTCTGCTACCTTACAACTTTTATCTAATTGTTCTATTGCTGACTTATTTTTCACAACATAACCTTGAAGATCTTATATTTGCTCTTTGATAACTAGACATTTATGATGTCAGGTGAGCACTGCTGGAAAGATGTGCCCGCATGTTATTTATTTTCGTTGGCATTGTACATTGGCATCGGTTTCATGTCCAAGTTAGAACAAGCTCTTGCTTGTTTGCTTCTTTCCATCTCACCACCAAGGGTTTTTTTTTTTTACAATGCCTCGGAGGATTTTGCTTCACTGTCTTACGTGAAGAATGTGGAAAATCTGTTTTACTTCAGAAAATGCAGTAATATCTTTTTTTTGCACTAAATTGTTTTGAATATGTAGTTTTAGTGGTAAACATTGATATTTATTGTTCTATTTATGTATTTTCTAGTTATATTTATTTTATCTTGCCACTGTACAGAATTTTATTGGACTTTTTCAGCTACTTCATTTAAATGGTGCAATTTTTGTTGTCTTTATGAATTTTCTGCATTTGATTCCTGCTGTAAATCAGTTACCTTCTGGGTAATACGCCTAAATTTTCTTGGGAAAATAAACCAAAACTTCCTGATTTTCCTCCCACGAAGACTGTTGCAGAGTGCGCGCACACACACACACACACATACACACACACACACACAGACACACACAGAACTGAGAGGTCTGCAAACCAGATGTTTGTTTTTACTGCTGGTTATCATTCTGAGGTTGCAAACTCATCTCATGCATGTGCTGAACAGCAATAAATTATGTCCGAGATACCGATTAGTTTGAAACACCAGCAGTGTATGAGTGTCTCTCTGGAGACTGCCTTTCATACCAAAGCGCACACAACTCCTTGGGGCATGCAGTACACCCCGGCTGCATAAAGCCCAGTGTCACTTTCTGAATACTGTGCATTCCACTACCAGAAGCAGAAAGTGTTGGTATATATATATGTGCAGATAATACACTGCAGAACAGACTGGTTGGGTTAGTTTATGTAACAGTTGCCATCAGTTAGTGTCAGAATCAAAAAACAAGTGTCAAAGGCGTGTTAGTCAAAAATCACAACGCTGTGAGAAACTTCACCGTGACGAACGAACACAACGGAGCTTGTTTGTTTTCTGCTGACATTGAAAGAAAAAAATAGATAATTCTCTTGATGAATAAACGCACTTGCAACAGTCGGAGTATAAATAATGTTCAATTTAATTGGCTGCTGTCAGATTTGATGAACAGCACATTTTCCTCAGGCTTTGGCTGCATCAGACTCTCACACTGCTGGAAAGTTGGAGGTTGAAACTTGGGGTGAAGATGATGTTAAACTGCAAAAGTTTTCAAAGTATTCAAAGATATTTATTTCCCTTTATCTGAAATAATAAATCATAGGGGTCCCCAACCTTTGTTGCACCACGGACCGGTTTAATGTCGGCATTATTTTCACGGACCGGCCTTCAAGATGTGGCAGATAAATACAGCAAAAATAAAACAACACAACAGGCATATAAAACGAATGTGTCCAGCTTGCAAAGAAGCTTTCTAAAGACGTTTGTTTTTTACTCAGTGTAGCTAGTTTGCGGACTAGTTTTTTTGGGTAACGTCTGTGATCACGTGACCGAGATAGAAGTTAAGTCAGAGAGAATCCGGTCGATTTTCAAAATAAAACGTTTTTCAGATTCTAATAATCAATACAACGGAAATTAGATAAACTGGTACCGGTCCCCGGCCCTGGCCCGGTGGTTGGGGATCACTGATATAAATCATAAATTTCAAGGTGCCACAGTTGCTATCATGCTGGATTCAACAAATCAAACCATGAAACAATGAAAATGATTCAGCCCAAAAGCTTCAAAACCCAAAGGATTTCATCACAGAATCTGCAAGTAAGTCAACAGCTGCTGTTGAAGTGCATCAGAAATCAGTAAAAAGAGAATTTGATCTGCATGGGAGGGAAAAGTCTTCGCTCTCCAAAAAGAACAACAGAGCAAAAGTGCAGTTAATACACCAGCCTTTTGGAATAATGTGCCCCGGACGGATGAATCAACGATAAGAGTTGTTTGGCCAAAGTAACAGCAGAGATGTTCAGAGCAGAACAAAGGCAGCTATTCAGGAAGAAGGACCTCAAACCAACTGTGGAGCGTGGTTCTGGTCTATGGGGTTGTTGTTGTTGTTGTGCTGCCGCTGGGACTGGGCAGCTTGGAGTCACTGATTCAGCTCTGCACCATATCAATGACCGCTGGAAGACAATGTGAGGCCTCTGTCCTGGAGCTGAACCAGAGGAGGACAGAGCTTTCAACAAGATAATCATCCTCAACATCCTCTTGAAAGCAGAGTAAAGAAAGAAAGAAAAAGCGTTGTGGAAAGGTCACAGCCCAGATTTGACCCGGAGGATGAAAGAAACAGCGCATGAAAGAAAACACTCAATCGTCTTGTAACTGAAGTAATTCTGCATGATGGCTGCAAGTCAGTGTCAGAGACCAGTGGACAACTACACAAAACTATCCCAGAGAGAACCAGCTGCTGAGGCCATGGGTGTGGTTGATCTTTCTATTGTTGAATGAATTTGTCTCGTAGTGTTGGTCAGATCTACCACCTTCATCTGTATGCTAGTGTTGGAGTCAAGACCGTACCAACCGAGACCAAGACAAGATCAAGACATTTGCAGGACGAGACTGAGACAGGACCAAGACATGGGGGCATGTCACTCCAGGTGTCACAAAGACTGAATGACATCGGGAAGGCAGTCCTTACTTATCACAGTAGTGCTGGCCTGGTCTTGACCGGTCTTGATCAAAAAACCCAAGTCCACCCTGTCCGAGACTGAGACAAGACCGAGCAATAATGCCTTCAATTCCAAGATGAGGCCCTTACCCTTAAAAAGTGGTCTCAAGACCAGTCTCAGGACCAAGACCGATCCTGAGTACTACAACAGTACTGTATGCACTGTTTCAAAGATGATCTGTTGTTTGCTTTTCCTTTTCTTTGGAAATCAACCTGCAGAAGAATCAGTTAAAAGTCTCTTTAAGTCGGCTGCTGTCTGCAGGATTGTGACCAGAAGGTTTCCTGCTGCTGCAGCTGCTCAGTGAGTCACTGCTGCTCCCAGCAGCTGCACCCGACTCAGCAGAAGTGAACAGCTCGGTGCTGAGTGTGAAACAGCTTAAAAAGGAGCATCTGCAAAGATGCAAATAGAATTTAATATTATTGCAAATGTTTTCAGTCACTGTTTCTGTCTTCACTGTGTTCTAAATTCCTTGGCAGGTTTCAGGACAACATGTACAGATCTTGCTTTGACAGTAAAGATGATGTTGTGGTTTCGGGTGAGCCGAGTGAATAGCAGCGATGGTATGTGTGTCGTGACGGCAGTTGTCATATATGAAGCAAAGAATGGCTGCAGGATTGTGAGGAAGATACTCCTGAGAACTGGTGCATGATATTCAGCTTTTCTGAGGATAAGACTTTGGATCCAAGAACTAATCTGTGGACTTTAATTGATCTATGATTCAGTGACAGATGCAGTAAGTGGGTGGTGCACTTGAGGTTAAATGTTCTGCTGTTTTGCTTTAAACCATATCAATATGTCACTTTTGACACTTTTACTGTGTCACATACCTCATCCACTTTTCACTCCAATGGGTGACTTCTCAGACATTAAAAAAACCCTTTAAGTCTGAGTAGATGACACGAATAACCGCAACCTGTCATGAAACAGGTACATTATCTTTAAAATGTGCTGTGACATGACAAATAGCTCAGAGAGGTTGGTTCTACCTGGGTGTGTACCCATACCTGGGAGATTTGCCAAAATAAAACAATATCCCACTTTCTATCTCTTGTATGAGTAGAAGTGAGGCCAGTGGTGACTCACCGCTGATTTTTTTTTGACAATGCTCCTCTGCCTTTGTGTATGCTTTTAAAAAATATTCTATTTCAGGTTCAGGCTGGTTTCTGTTAAGTGCCCTGCAGCTCTCAGCCACACCTTTTACTGCCGGGAACATTTCATGCAAGGGATCTGAAGCCGTGACAGGGCTGGAAATTTACAGCAGAGGTAGAAATACAGAGAGCTGAGCAGCAATACGTTCAATTTTACATGTAAAAGACAACAAAAAGTAATCCACAAACAGCTTCTTTGTATCTAAATTGCATGTATACACTCTGAGTGAACTGATTGCAGAAGCCATGTGCGCACAGTTCAACCCCTAACTGTTTACGTTGTGGGGATAATGGAGATAATTGCAGTCAATTGAGGTTTAAACTAAAATTTCCTTATGTGATGCAGACAACCGTGAAGTAACATAAACTGTGCAAACATCCGAATGTAGCAGCAAATATACACATGTGCTGTAAACTCTGTATGACAACTGTTCGCTGTTACAAATAAGCATGACATCAGGAAAGCAAATGCAATATTAAAATTAAAGTTTAAATTGTGACTTTTTGCATGTGTGAGCTGCAAAGGGTTAACACTGGTGCATCTCTGCTGACACTTGCTGTTCTGCACGAAACAGCTGACACAGCATGGAGGACTATTCAAATTCTAATTACACTTAATATCACTTATGAGTAACAGCATTAATATGTTAAAAGAACAAGAACAAAAGAATTGAAAGAGAAAAGACTTTGACCAGCAGATTAACTTATGAAGTACATGAGTCACAGATGTTTGAAGATCTCAAGCCTCCACTCGATTCAACTCCACCCACATAAAGAAGCCTGTGGTGACCCCACAGAGACCAGAGCAGCTCACAGCTCCACATTTTCACTACTGAAATATTTACAACACATGCAAACTCTTGTGTAACTCTTGTGTATTATCTATTTTTTTAATGTGCACATCACTTCACTTTTGTTCTACAGGTTTAAAAATAGCATCAGTTACATGTCCTGATTTGATGCTGTTTGCAGATCATTGTTCCTTCTTCCTTGTTAAATTAATAATGTTTCTAAATGTATTTTCTGCAGCAACAATTTGTTTCCACTTAAGCAAACTAAGGTTATGCAAGATGGCAAAGTTGCGCAAGTGCTCCACTTTTACTGTGAAAGTAAAGGGTGCCCCCTGGTGGTCATAAGTTATATTACATTACACTGCATATACCACACACTTATTTAATTGTATTGTTCTGAATTGATTGTCCAAGAAACAGGAAACACAAATGTTTCACACATGCAACAAAACCATCACGTTTTTATCATTTTATTTCAGCAACTTTAACTGACTTGTTTCTTAAACCCATTTATCTAAAATAGGTTTTTTTTGTAGCACTGCCATTAGATTGATGATTGTTTGCCAGAATACACGTCTTCATCTTTCTTTCTTGTTTTAAAACTCATCAGAGTGACCCTCCACCAAGTAAAGATCTTTACTTGCTGCAGCTCAAATTAGATTTTTTTTTTTAAAAAAGGAAAATACCAAAGTAATTCCCGTAGACTGCACATAGAAACAGATGAAGCAATTGTGATGTTACATATTAGTTTGTAGAATCATGATTTAAAGCCAAGAGTTCAGCATTTGACCATGTTAGTTGTTTAGAGCCAGATGTGACCATATTTGTTTAAGATTGGTTTCTTTGCATTATAATGTAAAGAAGTAATATTAGTAATAACAAGAATATCTTATTTTTACACAAGGGTTGTCTAAGTAGTGAATGACATCTGCTTCTGCATGTCCACATTGACCATTGTGACATTTTAACTGGATTATAAACAAATAAAAATTGTAATTACGGTAATACCAATATGTTCCTGCTAATATAATCCCATCCCTGTGTACTTTACCTATAACTATTTTCTAATCACAAATTATCTAGAAAATTCCAGTATTGACACATTCTCCGTTTGTTTTCAACCCTGTTACACCACTATTCCCCTATTATCTATAAAAATAAAGGGTCAGTTCATAGACTGTCTATAGAATAGATGAGGCAAGTATGATGTCACCTGCTGGTTTGTGGACTTTGTAAAGCCAGGAGTTTGGTATTTGTCGCCATGTTGATTGTTTGCAGCCAGAAGTGACCATATTTGGATATGACGGGAGGAATGAGGAGGCGGGTCTGACCCTTGAACTTGAACTCACATACATACATACATATTCCTCTGTTTGAAGCCTAATATTATCTCCTGATGATGTTTTTTTCCAGATGGACGAACAGGTCACAGATATCAAGAATTAACATTAGATCATGGAGCCTGCCTCTAGTGGCCGTCTGGGGTATTTTCACTTCACTTCCACATTGGTCTTATGTTTGAGCCCTGCTTGCTTCATCCATTTCGATAAACAGTCTATGGTAATCCCCTGAAGAAATAAAAGTGCTATTGCCAGCTTCAAATTGCAAGTAACTAAGACTTAGTCTTCATTAAAATGGCATTAAGTAAATCAATTAATGACTTTTTTGTGGCAACAGAGCTGAGGGGAGATATTACTGAACTGTCTCCACTTCGGTGTCGACAACGGAGGACACCACCTGTCCATCAATGATCTCCTCCACGATGGTCTTCACTCGTCTCTCAACATGCGGTTTTTTCTCTGCAGAAATAATACATCATGTGACTACAGTGTAAGACGCCTGTAGATCAGTACTATCATCAGAAGAATGAATTATATTGTTACCTTCCACCTTTTCCACCTTGCTGACGACCACAACCCTGTCAAAGGGATAAATTAAAAACATATTTCATTGCTTTGGCTGTTACAACTTCCACTGATTGAATTAAAGAAACTCAAAGCTTCATCTCTCACTTCTTTTGTTCAAACTTCTTTTGTTCGTATTTCTCTCCGTCCAGTAGCCTCCGGTATTCAGCGATCTCCAGCTCCAGCCTGGTCTTGATGTCCAGCAGGATGTTGTACTGGGCCTGCTGCTCCTGTATTGAGGCTCTCAGCTGCTGCAGCTCCGTCTCCAGCATGGTGATGGTCATCTGATGGCTGTTGAGCTGAAGGCTATAGCGACGGTTCACCTCCTCCAGATTCTGCTGCAGGCACTGAATCTGCAGGAGAGGCAGGGATGAGGTCAGGAGAGCTCTGTGAGGAGACAACCTTCATCTGCCTCCCAGGAAATAAACATGCTGGGTAATTTTAATTTATGGTAAAAAAAACAAAAAAACATATATACACATAGATAGATAGATAGATAGATAGATAGATAGATAGATAGATAGATAGATAGATAGATAGATGGATGATAGATAGATGGATAGATAGATAGATGGATGATGGATGGATGATAGATGGATGGATGATAGATGGATGACAGATGGATGATAGATGGATGGATGATGTATGGATGGATGGATGGATGGATGGATGATGTATGGATGGATGATGGATAGATGGATGATGGATGGATGGATGGTGGGTGATGGAGGGATGAGGGATGGAGGGAGGATGGAGGGAGGATAGATGGATGGATGGATGGATGGATGATAGACGGATGATAGATGGATGGATGATGGATGGATGATAGATGGATGATGGATGGATGATGGATGGATGGATGATAGACGGATGATAGATGGATGGATGGATGGATGGATGATGGATGGATGATAGATGGATGGAGAG
>OOFC01048519.1:9998-23626 GCA_900323345.1 Pseudochromis fuscus
ATAAAAAACGAAAAAAAAACAAAAAAAAAAAAAAAAAAAAAAAAGAGCGAGTTAATGTTTATTATTTTCTGTGATGAAATGATTTTATGCTTTAGATAAAAACCATGAGCTGCGCAGCATCAAAGGCCGTCTGACGAACATCGGCCGTGATAAAACAACCCGAACATGAAATGATTAATTCACACAAACCCACGGAGGACAACAAACCTGTGATTGCAGGTAGGATCAAACAGACGGTCACACACCACGTACGTCCTGCCTGAGTGTTGTACAGCTAAGTGGGTTGTGCAGCGCTACACAGTCTTGAGGTGACCCTGCCCGAATGCAGAGGAGGAGGTATCTGGAAGTGCAGTTTGCAAAAACAGCTTGATGTGTTTACCACCATCTGTCCCAGTCCCTGTGCTGTGAGTCAACAGAGCTGGAGACGCTTTGGACAGCGCTGAGGAAAGTGTCCGGGGCCCAGGTGGTGCACCGGGCCTTAATGATATTTGGTTTTAATTCACTTTTCCCCCATCAGGGTTTTCTATTCCTGGAGCTTAAGACGGTAATCTGGGAGGGCACGTTCCCCTCGCCTCATAAAACTTTCCATGTGATGGCGCGAAATGCAGCTCTGTGAATATTTAAATAGACACATCCCTGCATCCTGAGCACATACTGAAGAAAGTGAACTATATTTGGAAGAGGCAGGAAGTTTGTATTTGGCTTTGGCGGCGCACAGGTAACGAGGCATGTTGTTAAAAAAGCAAAGTCAGACAACACGGGCGAGCACACACTCTCTCCAACTGTCAGTGCGTCCATTCACCCATCCACCATCACCGTGTGTGTGTGTGAAAGCCTCTTCACAAGGAGGAGGACAACGGTTTCCCGACCTCCGCCCCGCACCATCACATCAGAATAGCAACAGATTGCCTGACCCGAGGCTTCTCTATAGATTTAATTTCTGCATCTCAGTCAGATTGTAGCGAACGGCGCCAAAAGGTCTACGACAGATAGCATAATAAAAGCTTTCCCCTCGGAGGATGATAAGATGTTTTTATTCGAGAGCATGAACCATAATATAGAAATATAACTGGAGCCACTCGTGTGTGTGCAGCGGTATATTTTGCCACTTGCGTTTACGCTCAATGGACCTTGACGCAGCCAGAATCCTGTTTGCAAACTGAATGTTGCCACTTCATCCTCCGAGATAATTAATACACAAATGTGAATGACAGCACTGATACGAGGTTTGAATTAGTCGTATTTTAAAGTGTCCTTATGCATGTTGAGAAAGCTGAGATTAGAGTGATTCCTTTTAAAAACATGGCTGCTCGCATCCCCATCAATCGTAGATTTCATCTGATATCCAGCGTTTCATCTGCAGCTGACATCCTCCCACGTGAGTCCAACAAAGCTTTATCTGCTTGTGATTTCACATGTGGGTGAATTATTCATTCTCTGCTGAGCTCCTGATACATTTAAGGAGGATAATTACCTCATGTTGTTGATAACACTGCTCCCTCGTATCATCACTTTTATATCACTTTATGTGTCTATTTACACACAGGAAGTGCTCAGACAGAGGGGTGGAGCTTGTCTCAGTCCGAGCTGACCTGAATAGTCACCACACTATTAAGTTTTTTTTATATATTTTTAGTTTTCTGCACCTGCCTCGACTGGCCTGCCTCTGTTTTGGCCTGGAGAGGAGGAGCTGGCACTGACAACAGGTCCACTAGACTGAATTATCTCCCCCCTTTATCTCTGGGTCTGGCTGGGGTTTTGTGGGCTTGATCACGTCTAGCAGGTAATGCCAGCAGGGATCTTGATCATTTTTATCTCCTGAGTTTATTGCCCCGTGGTCCTGGACGTGACTTGCACTGAGAACACGGACCCTCGGACTTTTAGGAGAGGCAGCTTAGGAAAAAAAACTTGTTTAGTGTGTTGGTACCATCATTATTACCTTCACTTGAGGGGTTTTTTAATGTTTTCATGACTTGATGGCTATTTGGATTATTTAACTGATTTACCTGCTGATCAGGTAACACTAGTAAAATGAATGCAATCAATCTATCATGATGAAGGGTATAATGTTGAGTTATTGTTTTAAAGTGGTGCTGGTTTCATTTTATGGTCATTTTAGAGGATGTAGTTTGTGGAGCTGTTAATCCAGAAGTGTCGAACCATTATAACCTTCACACTTGTTTTGTATTCAGACTGTATATAGAAGTAGATGCAACCACTGGATCTCAAGAATGAGGCCAATGCAGAAGGGCAAAAAGGTGCAGTACCACAGATGGCCACTAGGTGCTGGCTCCAAAAACCTCTGGCTCCAGCTGACTGCCGTTTAGTCCTTTAATTCTCAATATATTTTCCACAAGTCATTCAGATGTCATTAGATGAAGTCACCTCTTCCTCTCTGTGATCTGGTGGGAGGAGTTGGGGGCGGAGTTAGCTTGATTGACAGGTGGTCCATCTGAAAATCATTTCAAGTCAATATTTGGCTTCAGAAAGGAAGATTTAGGGGCGTGGCTTGTTTGATTGGCAGGTTTGGTCTTCAATGAGAGTAGACTTGAACTCGAGTCTCATTCACGTTGAGTTTCATCCTCAGGTTCAAGGGTCAGACCCGCCTCCTCACTCCTTCCTCCATATCCAAATATGGTCATATCTGGCTCCAAAAACCAACATGGCCACGTTCAAATGCCAAACTCCTGACTTTAGTCCACAAACCAACAGGTGACATCACATTAGCTTCATCCACTCTACATACAGTCTGTGTTTGTACTGCAGTAATTATCAGTATCTAAAAGTAACCATCAGTATCTAAAAGTAACCAATGAGCAAACAAGTGTGTTTTATCTTTGTTTAGTGTTTCACAGTCACTTTACCTTAAATATGCTACTGCTACACACTACAACATGTCTGATTTCTTTTCCTTCATCAAATGAATGTAGTTTCAGTTGAATGGTGAATAAGTGATGAAGACTTGTCACTCTCCTGGATGTGGTGAAGCTCTGGCGATTCATCACGATGGTGAAATTAGCTGATTGATTCCACCAATGATCCCAACAACAAATCTATATTTAGCATCTAGCTGCATGCATTATTTTCATTTTAAAAATAGCAGCAATAAATCTACTGCAGCTCTGTCAACAGATGGTAGCTGAACGTTGGTCTTGTTAGCACAGAAGAAATCTTGAATGTTGAGTCTCTTCACATGTAGCTAAATAAAACTAATTGATCTAATAAGACTAATGAAAGGATCCTTGGGGACGAGCAGTTTGTCCAAATTGTGTTGTTTGTGTAAAGAGTCTTTTTTTGTCATTATTAAGGTCAGATATGCTTCATCTAACATCATGATGGGATCAACAAAAGCCCTAATTTAAAAATTTAGATGCAGATGAGGACACGTGGGCTTTTAAAATTCCTCATGGCCATCTCAGCTGTACAATTTAGAGATGAGTGTGAGTGATGTTCCTCTCAGAAATGTTCCCTGTAACTATTACATGAGCCATCATTAATGGTTTGTGATTGGAGCACAAATAAGTGGATGATGTTTTTCATGCCTGTCTGATCGCCTCGTCCTGAGAGAGCACTCTGATGAGAAGATGAAGCGAGTCTGCTGCTGTGGAGTATGTGACATTGCCTGAAAGTCATGTGACCACGCATGTGATCCATTTCTTTTTCTTTTTTGCTCTTAACATAATCTCTTCCTGAGCCTTGAATTTCTCCCTGCGAGCATTTTTTGCTGTGTTTACTCCACTTTAAATCAAGTGAAGCATTTCAATAGCTTCTCTGCAGAATTAAGGAGGAGATGATCTGAATTTACAGGAGCTTCACACCAAACCATGAACATCCCTGCTATGCAATTAACTCATCCCTGCGATAATAAACCACCGTGAGTTTCTTCACTTTCAGAGACAGTAGATTGCAGTGCTGTTGTATTGAGTTGCGTTAAGTTGCAGGGAGTAATCGTGACGTTTTTGTCCATTTCCCCCAGAAGCGCTGCACATGATGGAGACAAAACCTCAAGCGATTTCCTCTCAAAGGAGTAGCTGTCCTTATTTCTTTGTGATTGCACCATTTTGCATAGGCCCCTTTTACTGATTCATTCATATAGTCTGCGTGGATTTATGTTTCCCAGAAAGTAAAAGTTTAGCTTAAACTCTCCAATGCTTTATCTCAAAGTAACAGTCTCCTGCGAGGCCCCGGTAGGATTGTGGTTTCAGTCCGTTCTGCTTGGAGAGCCCATTTGAAGTTGTCTTCTGCATGATGGAGAACTGTGCATACCCAGCAAATTCATTGTGTGTCATTGATTGAGCACTGCAGTGAATTAGTCTATTGGCTGCCCGCTTCTCGTTGGCCCTATAGAAAGATTGTGCACTTACAGCGCAGCACTCAAGCTGGAGGAGGCACCAGCGAACATGCAGAATAATAAAGAGGCTTTTCTGTGAACACAATACTTAATAAAATGACTTTTATTTTATTTTTTGTTCCTCTTGTTTATATCAGCGGTGGTAGTAACAGAAGTTGAATACCATATGGGATTACGAGGCGCTGCAGTGAAAGCAACCACAGAAGAAGAACAGACATTAGACAAAATGTGCTTTTAATTGGGTTCATTTGGTGATTAATTTGAAGGATGGAGCACACTTTCCCTTTGGTAAATCCTCGCTGGCCACACATTCTCCTTGAATTTCCTCCCATCGTTTTTTAAAGGTGGCGACCAATGTGGAATAATACGTCTTCGTGGAGAACTTGCTTTCTTCTGTTTTATTGAATCAAGACCTTTTATCGCTGCGGTGCCTGGATCCACGGCACAACTTCAGATAACGAATGTGTGAGATAGAGCAAAATACAGGTGTTAGTTTGGAGATAAAGAGATTGCTCAGATAAAAAGGCTAATAGATCAAAACATCAATAAATCCACAGATTACCACCGACTGCTGGACCTTTTCCTGAGCGGGTGTTGGTTTAATTTTTTTCCCTCTACATTAAAATGCCTGTTTGGATTGTATCTTAAGTGTTTGCTCAGTGAAATTTCTGGTTAATTTAATAATAAAAGTCGTGTCGGGAGCTTCGCCAGAGTCAATTTGAAACTTCGTGAACTTTGCTTTGCAAATAAGGAGCATCACTCCCCCAAAGCTTTCACCTTGCTTAGCTTTCATTGTAGATAGAGGTTTCTTTTGTTGTGGGTTTTTTCCTCCCAGGAGCCAAACGATTAACCATTTATATCTGTCTGCTCTGTTTAATTAGAGCAGGTATCCATGGACAGTATTTTAGGCAGCAGTCCACAGACTTGCCAATAGATCCAATTTGATTTTCAACAAGATGCAGTTTAAAAACAGAAGAGTGTTTGTTGGGGAGAAGTAATGTACAACTATTGGGTGAAGGGGATACAACCTGAGATCAGGACTCCAAAGTTATGCTGCTAACTTGTTTGTTTTACTTGCTTTATAATTTCCAGGAAAAATGAGGAAAACACTGAGAGAGCACCGATCTCCATTAAAGCATCATCCATGTGTGATTGCCACCAAATTGTCTCGGATTGTAGACGTTAAGATCCAATCAAGGACGTAACATATATCGTATTTTCCAGACTATGGAGCGCTCCTGTCTATAAGCCGCTATTGAATTTATTCCAACAGTTTCATGTGGTCCACTCTGACCGGGTCTGATGTGACGAGGCTAAATGTATCGGCAGCACGGAGCTTGCTAGCTTGTAAAAAGCTAACGCGCTTCGTGCCGCCGATACATGAGACACACCGGTGTTTAAGCTGCAGGGTTCAAAGCATCAGAAAAAAGTAGCGGCTTATAGTCCGGAAAATACGGTAATACGTCACCAATGCAGGACTGAAAGCTGCTGCTTTTCTGGCGTTTAGTCTTTATCCTGCTCTGTGCTCATCAACATCTTTGTCCTCGCACCTGAAACGTACATGTACAATAGTCCTTCAGTCATTTTGCCGTCTTCTCACTTTTAGCTAACATTGCAAGTTACGTGAAAACTGTGCGACATACTAATGTAAGTGGTCAGCAGGATGGTTTGTGGAGATGCTTGTTAAATACAGGTGAGATATTTCACTGCTGTCCACTGGTGATCCTGGTGAAGTCTGAACAGGACCTTTCTCTCAGAAGCACTTGAGATATATTCAGTAGTTTTTCTGTAATGTTGCTAACAAACCAACATTGGCACAAAAAAAAACCTCGGTGGAGGTAACTGCAAAGTACTCATTTTCAGCCGCCTGCTATTAACAGTAGATGCTTGAAGGACATGTGACCTTTACGTGCCGCACATCCTCAGTGGTTCTCCCCGAAACTGAGAGAACCATTACAGTATAACAAAGAGGCGCTGACACTTTACAGCCTGTCATCCCTTTGGTTTTCCCTCATCTTCATCCAACACCTGACGACTGAACCACACACAGACTGACCTTCGCATGCCACGACTCTTCCTCACGCCCCAACGGTTAATCCTCCCCTTTGGCGACCCGGACGTCGCTTTCTCCACTTTTTTTTGTCGCGCTCACGTAGTCGGTTCATGCTTTTAATGCAGCACAAAGACAAAAAAACCTCCAACCTTTAATCAGAGCAGTGTGTGCTGACGCCTTAAAAAAATGTCAGCCTACCTGCCGTGACTCTGCACCAGCCCTCACCTCCCTCCTCTTCTCTTTCTCTTTGCTCTTTGCTGTGATTTTTACCAACTTTTTAAGCCTCCTAAGATCGTCGGAGATGCATCATCCTTCTGTCAACTTTCATTCAAGACTCTCACCAGGAGATTGATTGCTCTTTGGAGGAGACTGTTGCAAGGTGCATGAGAGATTAATCTCATTGCACAGCTGTTAGGTAGAAGGACAATTAAAGGAAAGGCTTCAGCTTCAACACCACCATCTTTAGATGTTCGTCGTTGTTCATCACGGTTTCAAAATGTCTTTCTTTTCAAGGAGGTTTCCTGTTGATTTCCTCACAAATAACGTGGAAGAGCAGCAACCATAAGCAATCACAATTAGGCAAATGCGGGGCACCAAATTAACACTAATTAGCAGAGACTTTAAATTCATCAAGCTACTTAACCAACAACATCAATGTAAACAAAGTCATTAGCATACTCGCGCAGAGGACATGCTAAAGTTGATTCACATCGTTGGCACCTTGCAAAGTCTTGATTAACGCGATCAACCTACAGGAGTCGAGTGCCCCAAGGTCACAGTCATGCATCTTTTGTCACAAGATTCATTAACGGGGCGATAAGCCGTTTATGAATGGGAAATGAAGAATAAATCCTTAATCAGCGGGTGAATACCAAAATGCAATAATTGGATGCGTTGTGGCGTCGGTGACCTGTAATGATCCCTGAACCGCCGCTCACTTTGTGTTGGGGTAATCTTCAAAGACCATCCGCAGGGCAAATTGTAAGTGAGTCATTAACTTCATGCAAAGTGTGATCGTTTTTCCAAAAAGTTCAACTAAAACACAAGTGATTAAACGTAGCACCTGTTGATCGCCGGCGGACTCACTTGACAACGCTGAGTTTGCACTGGGAGTAATGGTGTGTTTCACTTCTACGTTCAGTTTAACCCAGATATGTTACTAAGAAAATATAGTTTTAATTGGCCATAAAAACATCATAGGATTATTTAATGTCACTGATTCTTGATCTAATAGTCCTACAGTAAAATTACCTTGACATCTGAATAGCTCTGCAATAAGGCCATAAAGACCACCTGACTGTTCAGGATTGCAGTGGCTCTTTAGAGACATAAAACACCTGCTGAGTGTACTTATGCTTGCTGCTACTGGATATTAATAATTAGAGAAGGACAAATGTTTTCACACCCGACAGATGTTAGTTTTATCGATTTAAACATTAAACATTGAAAACTTTGATGAATAAAATACTGATATTTGATGGTGGTTTAGTCTTTTGAAGGTTGCAAAGCAAGTTCAGGATGTTTTTGTTCAGTTTCTGTTTATGATCCACAAACCACCAACGCACAGGTTATACAGACATTAGCTGTAGTTAGCAAGCAACATATACTCCATCCATGGACTATGTGTAGAAATGGATGAAGCAGCTGGGTGTCATTACTTAAGCCAATGCAGATGTGCAAAAAAACGCAATACCACCAACAACCACCAACTCCAGATGACTTTAGTTTAAAAATGGTCAATTTCAATCATGAAATACTCAGTCAATATATATATATATATTTTTTACTACGAGTCATTCATTAACTAAGATTAATTCTTCTTATAGAGCTAGGGGTCAGACGGCTTTGTTCTTGTATTTCTTTACATGTTGCGAAGCGAAGTTACAAAGGCTCTGTTGCATATATAGTGCTATATCGTAAATTTTTATGTTTATATGCATAATATTCTATGTATTTCTACTTATATTACTGCCTTTTTTTAAAAAAATAATACTAATGTTTTACTATTAAAGACGTAGTCCAGGTTCAGATTACATCACAGAAAATACTGAGAACCCTGCAAAAAATCTCCACTTGCAAGGATGCACATCAGTATTTATGTGCTCCACTTGCAGCACATTTAAATTTTCTTCCATCCGCGTCACATTTGTTGAATTTCCTACATGTTGCTATCACATTGGATGCAGTGCAGTGCCTCTAAACTTTGTGTTCAGCCTGAGCCTGCAGGCTTGTGACTCTCAGGTTCAATTACCTTTCTTGCAGGAGAAATTGGCACGGGACAGCAAAATTAGCATTCGCCCTTGCCTAATTGCCACCACTGGTCTGCCCTTGAACAGGATCTTTAACCCCCCACTGTTCCAGACAAGCTGCTGGACCAAAACAATCTGTGGTGGTGCTGTAGTGGACAAATGTATTTACTGACTAATCACTGAGAATAAAAAGTATTTTCTAATCTGCATATTTTACTCTTCTGCTTCTTCTTCTGTGACATAAAATTATAGCAAATGGTCTTGATTGCATAATATCCATTCCCCACACGTCGACTTATTTAGCTAATTGTGCTTCAGCTTTACCGTACTGAATGAGATCATTGATTACGACCGCTATATTAAGCGAGCTGTTTGTATCATTTCAGATAAATCATGGATGCACACCCCGGACGCTCTGGCCAAGCATTACATAGCCTACAATGCCAAGGTACGTATCGCCATCCGACTGCTGCATCGTAATGAGCTCTGTAGGAGCAGGGTGACCGTAAATTAAACGGCAAAAATGTGGTGGGGAGCTTTATATAGTGGAATTAATCAGATCCCTCCATGTGTGTGTGTGTGTGTGTGTGTGTTTGTTCCCTCTGGTCTGGCCTGTCAAACCCCTCAGTTCAAGTGCTCCTCGATTCATTTCTCCTGGTGCAGCTTTCACCGGGGGCAGCACCTCACAGTCTGTGGTGATGTCCGGCAAATGAGCTCGGCCGTCTCTGGACTTGTTGTCGATTGAAGCTGCATAAGATTTACCATCTGACACAGACGCTCCATCAGCTGCATCAGTTTTCAGGTTTTCCCCATTTTGCTCAGTGACGATGCTAATTTTGATTTTTAAACGCGGTAGATCTCATTTTCTAACCAGCACTGTCAAAACTTTGATATCCCCTTATTTATCACCCACAGCAGCTGTTATCCTTTGGTGTTGTGACGGGGGTGAAAATCCTCCTTGTCAAAGTTAAATTTGATCTGGGAGTTTTCTTGATTTGTTTATTTTTAATGAGTGTGTGCGCGAGGAGGGGGGTGTTTATCTGAAGTGACTCATGAATCTGTCTAAAACTCCTGATCCTGACGGGAGAATCACTTCAAATGAAATGACTCAGTCTGGAATCACGGTCTCTTACAAAACACTTTTTTTTTTTTTTTTTGAATACCCTGCAAACACCTCTTGAAGGAGGCCTGTCTCTCTTGGGGAGTATTTCCCTGTCAGCCTGGTTTTCTGCTTCATTTCGACAAAGAGTCTCTCTCCTGTGAGGCGCAGGATCTGTCAGCCGACATCCTGAGCTTCAGAAAAAAGCTCTGCTGCAACGGAGGTGGAACTCCACGACTACCACATCCCCCAAACTGCTGAAGCTCCCTTCCTGTATGCAGAGGTGGTGGTGGTGGTGGTGGTGGGGGGCGGGGTCTAGCAGAAGACACATCTCTAAAAATCAAAGCAGACTGTCAGTTCCCATACCCTCCTGCATATTGTCAGCGCTCACTGATGAGTTCCCTGTCTGGTTAAATTTGCTGAGATCTGAGTAAACCCCTCATCACCGAAGGACTTGGAGAGACGGGGACGGCTGAAGTGCTGAGAATCAGCTCGGCCGATTCTCCCCCATTTAAAACACACAGGGTAGCTGGAGCAGAGAGAGATCGCTCTTTCTGCCTCAAGAAAACAAATTTATTTTTCATTCGCTGATTCAACAAGGTCAGAAAATCTTCTTGTCTTTTCAGTCCTCTTGATTTGATGGCTCTCCAGAGCTGCCGACACGAGTTCCCTCTTTTTATATCAAATGTTTTCTTCTTGTTTTTTGAACTAAACCTGAGATTAAACAGAATTTGTGATGCAACACTAACAGAAATTAATCTGCTGAGGAGAACATCTCTTTATTTTTCAGGCATTTTGCAGAAAGTTACAAACCTCAATTAAAAATACAAGCAGCACTTGGTGAAGTGGTTTGTTTTGTTTGACCTAACAGTGCAAAACCATCAAATATTCAATTTGTAATAAAAACTGAATAAACTTCAGAGCTACAAAGAAAATAAGCCAGAAAGTATTTAAAAAGTTTTGCATCTTAGTAGTTGCTGGATTTGACTTTAAATCATCTTGTTTTTAATCTCTAGATGCTTTATTGTACAACATTAAACAAAGTAACCCTTGGAAGTTTATGTTATTTTAATTTTTAGATATTTATTTCAGTTTCTAATCTTGGAATTAGAAAAACTTTAAACTAATCCAGTTGTAAAATAGAAAGCACTTGGAGAGCACACACCTCCACTAAGGCATAATCCAGCTGTACTGATGCTATAGACTGAACACTGTTGCTCTCTTGTGGTGAAAACGTCACTGTCTTGTTAAACGTGTCTGTTGTAAGAGATGAGGATTTTCTGTGGTGTTTGTAGATTTTTTTTTCACACAGGATCTCATCTCTGATCTAACTGAATATTTATTATTTATTCCTCAGGTATCATCTTATTTCTAAAAGAAAAAAATCATCTAAATGTGTTCAGTAGCTTTTCCGTGAAGTTGCCAACAAAACAAAACAACTTAAAGGAGGTACAAATAGAGAAACAAGTAACTGAATAAATCAAACATGAAAAATGAACCTAACAAAACTTCCATCTTTAATTCAACGTATCGTCCACTGAAAGTCGATTTCTGTTTCTCTGATTCTGCCATAAACTTAAAAGACAATTAACCAACAGATACTTTCATAACTGATAAATCACTATAATAACTTTTTAAGTGAAATAGCCGCTCCTTCTCATAAATCAACTGAACATCTTAGGTTAAATTAAACAAGCTGTTTGGAAACACGTCCTTGAGTTGTTGGAATTCAGAATTAGACATTTTTTCAACTGAACATTTATTTGAGAAAATAATGAGCAGAAAAATCAATCAGCTGAATCACTAGTTTATAGTCAAGGCCTGCATGTGTGTCCACAACAGTCCTCACTCCTCAGCAAACTGAGACAGATCTGCACCTCAGTGTCGTCCCTCTGACATCTGCAAGTCACGGCAGCGACCACGATCTGTCGCATTAGTCGTCGTTTTCCTGTTGTGGCTTGAATTAGCGTCCTGGCTGTGATGAGGCGGCGGCGGAGGCTGCAGCCAGCGTCTGTCTCAGTGTCCTGCCACGTCTTTGTTCTCAGGTGTCTTTGTGGATTTGACAAATCAAACGCTACTTTTTGGGCACAGCTTCAAAGTGTTATTGACCTGTGGGGGCTTCTGGAGGAATGAAAATGCGAAGAGGTGAATTTCAAAGCCGCCGGGGTGGGTGTGTCTATCACCAACCATCATCTCACGTTTTGAAGTCACTTAAATTAGACACAGATCCTGCCCTTTCTGAAAGCATGTTAAAAAAAGAAGAAGTTTCCAGTTAGCAGCAGTGCAGAGACAGTGATGCGGAGCTCTTCATTGTGTCGTCTCAATGAACTTTTCAGACCTGCCACAAGGTTGAAACCCGTGTGTGTGTGTGTGTTTTCTGAAATGTGTGTGTCCTGGCTGTGAGGGAATGAAAGGCAGGGGGTGGTTCGTTTTTCAGCTGCATGCTCCAGGTGATGGATGAGCCTCCGAGCTTGGTTTGCCTTGTGAAACCTCCCCAGTCGCAGCCCAGAGTGCACTGGTCAGGAACAAGTGCTTCTCCATTCTATTCTGGGCTATTCTGTCAGCAACCCTTCCAGACATGACCATAAGTGTGCGGCGGGAGTGCATTTGTCACACGGTTGCAGAATGCTGACACCTTCTATAAATCCTCAATCTGCTTTTCTGGCACCATTGATCAGTCGCAGTTTCTTATCGCATTTAGAAGAAGTTGAAAGCTCCACGTGGACAAAATATTTCCAATAATATAAGATTAATTGTTTTTTTTTTTAAGTTTAAAATCACTGTTTGACATCAGCAAACTCTTTTTACTGCTGGCGTAAAATAAATGTCACAGTACTTATAGCAAATTGCTTCAACCCTAAACGTTTTTCTTTTATAGATCATTACAGAGACAGCAGCGTGCGAGGCTCACCCCGGAGTCGGACGGACATTAACACAGTCGAGTCATGCAAGGCTCCACACAGATTTGATTGCATCTCCGCAGACAATCCTCGTCTGTCTGAGCGTCTTGCTGCGATCCAGTGGGAGTCGTTGTTATTTTGTTTTTCCCAACCTTTAAGGGGGCTGACACCAGTGTTTATGAAGTCTGATATTGGAACAGGCTCCACACATTAAGCTCGGGAGGCAATGAAGCAGTGTGTGTGTGACTGGAACAATTGCTGCTGCCAGATGGAGAGCGCCATGTTCGGGCGCAAAGGTTAATGGCTCCATCTGTTGGAGAACGGCAGAAGTGCTGCTCCGCTGTGTGTGTGTGTGTTTGTGTTGTGCATGTAAAACAATACACATTTGTGCCTCAGTACAAGTGAAGTACAAGATGAAGATTAATAACTTGATACAAACAGTAATCTAGATTTATTTGAATTTAGAGGATTTTGCTGAGATCAAAGAATAATAAAGTATTGATGTTGTTACTCTAAAGTTTAGTAGGATTATTCTGCAGTAAGGCCTCCATACTACTGTTATTTCCATCATCACTTTCATCACTTGTGCAACTTAATGCACCAAACACTTGCCTTTAAATAACCAGTTTGTGAAATACCGTATTTTTCGGACTATAAGCTGCTACTTTTTTCCGACGCTTTGAACCCTGCGGCTTAAACACCAGTGTGGCTCATGTATTGGTGGCACGAAGCTCGTTAGCTTTTTACAAGCTAGCAAGCTCCGTGCCGCCGATACATTTAGTCTCGTCACATCAGACCCGGTCAGAGTGGACCACATGAAACTGTTCAAATGAATTCAATAGCGGCTTATAGACAGGTGCGCTCAATAGTCCAGAAAATACGGTAGTTACCTTGGTTTCTTTGATCTAAAAGGATACTAATACTGAGAGACCGTAAGAAAAATGATCACCTGGCACATCTGACCATCTCTGAGAAA